>JARFJB010000931.1:807500-860000 GCA_036346205.1 Vesta saturnalis | reverse complement strand
GATCCTAACTCTTCGGAACGATGGAACTGTTTTGGTTTTCTCCTTTGGTAGCCCATCCTTTGGATTGCTGTTTTGTTTCTGGAAAATGACCGTAAATTTGTAACCCAAGTGTAAAACTATCAAAATTAAACTTAGACCACGACAAACATTCCGTGGAACTTGTTTTGCGTGTCAGTATTTGTACGAATGTAACAGTCGCTGACAACTTTCTCATCCCTACAATTCTTCTTAAGATGGAATGCACCTGTTCTGTTGACACGAGTTTGTGGACTTTTCTGACAATCGAAGCAACAGTAATTGACCCTTGTAAAGGTCCAGCATCTTCTGCACCTGTTCTGTTGGCACGAGTTTGTGGACTTCTCTGACAATTGAAGTAACAGTAATTGGCCCTTGTAAAGGTCCAGCATCTTCTATGCTAACTCACATAACGTATCGCCTAACTTAACTTTTATTTCCTTTAGCGATGAACCATTGACTGAGAATATTTATCACAGTATGAATTCCAACCTTTCCATTGTTTATAACAACCACAACTTTACTAACTTGACATATCATCATAAAATTCATTTGTGACAGACAATTTTAATGTTCCACTACAATATTAATAATGCAGAAGCAATATAATGTCATAAAAACAAGTTACCCTCATACTATCAGTAGTTAATTTTCACTTCACTGATGGCAAAGGAAAAACTTGTTTAGGCTTCCATACGGCAATACTAACTTTTACTTCGTCGAAATTGTCAAGAGATTCATTATTTCAGACTTAAAACGTAAGGATTGTTAACTTAGCGTCACCGTTTTACACATGTACATTTGCTGGCAGCTATTATACATATTAAATCATTTGACACGTTGTAGTTCAATACTGCTAACATCATTTTGAATATGATGGCAACGCTAATTAAATTTTCAAAAATATTTTTAATAATTTAATAACGATAATACAAAACATGCACAATAAACTACTGCACAACCACGATTTCCTACGGGTCCATGATCTCGTGTGTTGCTAAGATTCTTGTAAGAACCTTGGTTGATTCGGCAACGTTGCCGTAAACTGTCATTCGCCATCTTCAAGTCACTAATAATCTTGTTCTGCGTCGCGTCATTCAAACTATATATATATATATATATATATATATATATATATATATATATATATATATATATATATATATGTTGTAAAAAATGTATATTGGATTACTCAGTGACTAGTAAATGAATTCGACTCAAGTGCGAAATCAGCCCTTCCCAGGACTAATCCTAATTACAGAAGAAGAGTCCGTTTCCGAAACGTACCACTGCAAAGCAGAAACTGTGAAAGTAGGCCGATGAATTCAACTAGTATGAGACCACAGTTACAAAACACTTATAACACAGAAAACAAAGGTATGTATCACATGTTCAGAAACTATTTTTGCGAGTATTGACAGTTGCAAACCTTGGATGACGCGTCGGCCCGCAATATCTTTTCTGACCCAGTGGTACAAATACGTATGTATGTCGTTTGATAAGCCCACTTATTTTCGAAAGTCCCTTAAATGGTGGTATGTAATACAACACTTACAAAAGCAAGTACCTCGTGCTGTATGTCAAACTTCAACACAACACAACAGTTTAATCAAATCTGATTCATTGCCCAGCGCATACTTGGTTCTATTACTAATATTTCGGAAGAGCTGTTATGGTAGAAAAGTGAATGGGGGTCCTACGACAAGCCAGCTGCTCTCCGTGGAATGGAAGTGAGTTCTCTTATGGGTAGACCAATTAAAAAAAAGCAATTCCTGGAGGCGCCACTAACTTGTTGCATTTATTAGGCCGTAACTCCAAGTTACAAGAATTCCTAGATGATAGAGGTGGACCGTGAAGGAAAAGAAGCGTATGGGTAGAAAATAAGTATTTACTAAAATAAAAAGCAGAGATAATAGTAAAAAAAACGGTTAGGGTTTATCGTAACCAAATAATTTAAAAAAAAGGTGGTTGTTATAACAAAAACAATATGTACATCAATAAAAATTAATGTACTTATCACGAGACCTCGAGTTTACACTAGACTTAGAAAAATAAAATTAATTAATACTTTAGATTAAATAAACGCTTGCTTTAACAGTAATAGAAGATAATGAAGACACTTTTGCTACAAATTAATTAGTGGGTAGGTTCTTCTATGTAACAAATGGATAAAAAAAAATAATGGAAGGATGATGGATGAATATTTTTTGTGAGATGATAAATGCGAAAGAATTATTTTTTTTCCTTTTTTATTTGTTCCTTGTCCTTTGTTATTAGGTGATGATGAAATGTGACAGAAGGTTTATTTAGGTGGTAAATGATCTCAGTGGACGATGAGCGACGATCACCAGGTAAAGATGAGTTGCACTCTCAAAGAGTACGAGTAAAAAAAGGCCCTAGGGAAGGAATAGTTGTAATTTAAAATTATTAATAATTGGCTACTTACAAGATGTTGGGTGGCCTTGCAATAAACAATTGTAAGATTAAATAAATATGCTTACATAAACAAATACCCTCGTTTCTTTTTTTTTAATTCAGGTGTGCGAAATCCAAAAGGTTATTAACAAAGGGATGTGGAAAATACTGTATTAAACCTACCTAGAAAAAAAGTTGCTTGGAATTATCAACTTGTGATTAGGTCTAGCAGCGTTTTTACCATGAAAATCCCAATTATGGATTCCTTAAAGGATAACAGTAGCCCTTATAGGTAGCGGGTTGGGGGGTTAAATCCCAAATTTTGGAAAAAAGGTACAATAAACCAACTAATACCCCCCGAACTAGATTCGATATCAAAGAATTTTTAGGCAAATCACGTAAAACTCCATGAATTAGAAAAAAGAATCGTGTTTGATTTTTGAAGTCAATTTGATTGGTTGTTGGGCCTAACGACAAAAATAAAACTATAAGGACGAAGAAGACGGATTCCAATGAGCGGGAAAAATTATCGAAGGTTTTGAGAATGTGGAAATAATATAAGAATGGCATAAATTTATTTAATATAGGTTAATACCAGAAAATATAAGTGTAAATGTTAGTAAGATGTAAGGGGTAAAATGTAAACATAAAACACGGTAAGATTAGTAAGTTAATTAAAAGGCAGATACAAAAATATTAGGTGCGGGTAGATATTTATTTGGGAAAAGAAAATCAGTACACCTATGGCGAAATTTAATCAAAATGTAAAACTAACCAATGATAATTCGTAAATCACAATTCAAGGTGCAAGCATTTAAACTATTTAACATATAAACATAAATATAATCTACAATTTTGATTAAAAAGTCATTGGATATTTTATTGATTAAAAGGAATCTTTAGAAAAAGGATTTATGATTCAAATGATTATAAAGATAGGGTATTAACAAAAGGACAAATATTAAGAATATATTATAATTTTAGGATTTATGTCAGGAATTGAATACAAGTAAGGGTTGGAAATATTAAGGAAGAAATGTGTTCTAACGGAGCGTTATGGAGCTGTTTCTGGAAGTAAACAAGAACACCTTCGAGTTAGCACTCTTAGGTACGTGGAGGTACCAATGTCGTACCACGGAAAGCAATGGGAGTTTTTTTAATGTAATTGTTTTTACTTCAGCTTGATTTCTGTTATAGTTTTGTATTAAAGTGTAAAGTCTGATATTATATATATACTATTATTATATATATATATATATATATATATATATATATATATATATATATATATATATATATATATATATATATATATAATTATACCACGCTGGTTATTTTATTTTTTTAACATAAGGGGTATTTGAAAATGTTTAAAAGCTTCAAAATATATTAAAGAAGTCTAAAATTATGTGTATTATATGGATTATATATATATATATATATATATATATATATATATATATATATATATATATTATATATATATATATATATATATATATATATATATAGGTGATTGATTAGTGCGATACAGTTCAGTATCTTCTATGTCCTTCAAGTATCAAAGCAAACGTTACGGGAGATTATAGCCATCATTAAGCTTCATATTTTAAAATTAGTTACAATGTTACAGGGTGTTCCATAACGCCGTGCCTCACCAAAGTTAAATTTTTTTAAACGAAACACCCTATATTTTAATTTAAATTTGAAATCCGCTTTACTTCCTCATTACAAAAACATATTCTTGTAATGTGTTATACAGGGTATTTAAAAAGTTATAACCACTTTTCCATGAAAATCGTAACAAGTTCACCGCCCTGTATAATTTCAAAGGGCTACAAGAACAATGATCTGTTGAAGCCGCAGCTTTCTAATAATTGTCAAATTTTATAAAAATGATTGAGTTTGTGAATATTCGTTAAATTGATTACAGGGTGAGTCAAAACATCAATTCATTATTTTCTCAGTTTTTTCAAATGGATCAACCTGTATTTTATATCACTATCGAAAAGTACTATTGTTTTACTTATATTTTTGTTAAGCATTCCCTATGCCCAAAATTATTAGTTTTTGAGATATTTTCATTTTTATGTGCAAAGTATTAATTATGTGTCTAAATGTTTGCCAATTATGAGTTGGCCATGATTTATTTGTCAAAAACTGACAGTTTACTTTTATTGTCTGTGAATATAGTGGTCAAATAACGAATACAGGAATAAAAACAAGTATACTGCAAACAAATTTTACAAAAAATTACAATTACGAACAAATAAAACCAATACTAATTTCCTAAACTACAATAAAAGTTAATTACAAAAGATGTTCAAAATGACCTCCCAAGACATCTGTGCATGCCTGAAAACGGTAATTGAAAAGGTTACTAACATTACCAAGCATTTGTACACTGATATTTTGAAATTCATTTGTTATTCTTTCCTTCATGTTATCTCTTGTTGTCGGAGGTGTTTTATAAACTTCATTCTTAATGTAACCCAAAAAAAATGAGTCCATTTTATTGAATTCTGGTAACATGGGTGGCCATCGCACTGGTTCACCTCTTCCAATCCATTTTCCAGGATACTTATCATCAAATTCACCTTGAATTAAAAGATTATGGTGTACAGGAGAACCGTCATGTAAAAACCACATTTGCTGGCGGATACGAAGTGGAACCTCTTCCAGTAATACAGGTAAGTGATTTACTAAAAAATCTAAATACATCTCAGCATTTAAATGATCTTCAAAAAAATATGGCCCTACGACATAGTTACCAACAATACCTCCCCAAACATTTAATGATCATCTGGTTTGAGTATGTGTAATTATGTGGTATGGATTACTTGTGGAATAATAGTGAAAGTTGTGCCTGTTAACACAACCATTTCGATGAAATATAGCTTCATCTCCAAACAATACATAGTCAAAAAAGTCTCTCTGTTGATTAACCTTTTGTAGGGCCCATTCACAAAATCTGTTAATTCCTGATACAATTGAATGTGACAAGGGTGCATTTTGTTTTTACACAGAATTGTTTGCACACAATAGTATCTAAGTTGTTGTTCTTTAGAAATACTCCTTATACTTGTATGTGGGTTTTCTGTAACTGCCAACAACACATTCATTTTGTTTTCCTCTGTCACAGTAGTACTTGTTCGTTCATGCTTTTCATAGTTAACTAAACTAGTTCGATTAAAATAAACTCTTTTTGAAAGCAATGCATTTTTATTGCATTATCTCAATATCCATATCATATCTAGCATTTCATCACGAGTAAACTTCATTTTTGCCCTATTTTAGGTTTTTTAAAATTATAAACACATTTACCACAATCAATTAACAGACAATAATGGAAACTGTCAGTTTTTGACAAATAAATCATGGCCAACTCATAATTGGCAAACATTTAGACACATAATTTATACTTTGCACATAAAAATGAAAATATCTCAAAAACTAATAATTTTGGGCATAGGGAATGCTTAACAAAAATATAAGTAAAACAATAGTAATTTTCGATAGAGATGTAAAATACAGGTTGATCCATTTGAAAAAACTGAGAAAATAATGAATTGATGTTTTGACTCACCCTGTAATCAATTTAACGAATATTCACAAACTCAATCATTTTTATAAAATTTGACAATTATTAAAAAGCTACGGCTGCAACAGATCATTGTTCTTGTAGCCCTTTGAAATTATACAGGGCGGTGAACTTGTCACGATTTTCATGGAAAAGTGGTTATAACTTTTTAAATACCCTGTATAACATATTACAAGTATGTCTTTTTGTAATGAGGAAGTGAAGCGGATTTCAAAATTAAATTAAAATATAGGGTGTATCGTTTAAAAAAATTTAACTTTGGTGTGGCACGGCGTTATGGAACGCCCTGTAACATTGTAACTAATTTTAAAATATGAAGCTTAATGATGGCTATAATCTCCCGTAACGTTTGCTTTGATATTTCGAAGCACATAGAAGATACTGAACTTTATCGCACTAATCAATCAATCAATCAATCAATATATACAGGGTTAGTTAAAAGTATGGAGACGGCTATTTATTGTCGTTAATATTCATTTTAGGAAATTATGTTCAATACAAAAGTTTGTTATGAAATTATTATCTACATTTGAGAATACTTGAATTATTTTTTTCTTCAATTGTTTTTAAGTTACGACGTCATCGATATTTTTTTGAAATGACAACCTAAATTTCTGATTATTGATTTCGATAGTACATTCTATTCTCTTTTCAACGGTATACAATTTTCAATATGTTACATTTGAAAAAAATTGAGAAAAAGTGCCTTAATGTTCAAATATTAAAGATCCATTAAATTAGCAGAATTAATTAACACGGTAACTAGACACATTTATTTGCAATAAATTTATCAGTCACAATCTTATCATTAAAAAAAATAAATTACAAGCGTCTTGTAAACTTCTGCGTCTATTTCCATAACCCAGCATCATAAGTATTTCTATTCTTTCACGTTCACTTAAACTCGCCATTGCTAATATTAACAGAAACAAATTGCACAATTGAAATATTTCAACTATTTGACATAAACAATAACCACTGATAAAGTTACTTCGCTCGAGTTTGTTTATCGCCTCGCTTTTGTCTGTCTAGATGAATTCTGCTAATTTAATGGATCTTTAATATTTGAACATTAAGGCACTTTTTCTCAATTTTTTCAAATGTAACATATTGAAAATTGTATACCGTTGAAAAGAGAATAGAATGTACTATCGAAATCAATAATCAGAAATATAGGTTGTCATTTTAAAAAAATATCGATGACGTCATAACTTAAAAACAATTGAAGAAAAAAATAATTCAAGTATTCTCAAATGTAGATAATAATTTCATAAGAAACTTTTGTATTGAACATAATTTCCTAAAATGAATATTAACGACAATAAATCGCCGTCTCCATACTTTCAACTAACCTATATATATATATATATATATATATATATATATATATATGTGACATGGAAAAAAGTGTCATGCGTAGTGCCACGCGATAGAGGACACTAAAATAAGAAAAAAAGTTCCTATGAACTTAGGTCCGCAACGCCTTCGTTTAAAAGATATAGGGTGTTCAAATTTAAATATTTTTTTGTTTTTTTCTTAATATCTTCTTACAATGATGTAATAAGCGGACGAAATTTTGTATACAGGGGATTTTTATCACGCAGAATTCAAATATGACCTTAGTTCTTTTATTACTGAAGAGCAGTGATCGTATTACAAGCCGCCCACGACAAATTCACCTATTCTCAAACCTCCTTTCAAGAAATTTCCTTACCACTCAAGAAAAGTGAGCTAGCTTGCCATCCGCATAAAGTCCACTCTTGCAACAATGTCCAATGAAACATCTTCTAATAATGTGTTCAGGTTATTCCTTTTCAACAGTACGACGAGTTCTGGAAACTCCCACTATTAACTTTTTTTAACAGACATCTTCACCACCCATCTTCATCCAAACGCCTATGCACGTCAATAAATGTTCGAACATTAGGAACCTGTCCTAAAGGATATCATTCTCGATAGATACGTTGAGCTTTGGAGAAATTTGACCGAGCTTCTCCGTAACACATAATCATGTCCCTGTATTCTTCAAAAGTATAGTGAACCATTTTAGGAACACAAAATAATATGTACTATTGGAGTGATGAAAATAACAGGTGATGGAAATTTACGAAAAAACAAACGAAATCTATGACACGTCAAAATATTATTGTTAGAAGTATTTTGTATTCTTGATTAAGTTTTTCATTGATTCTCTTATTGATTTTTCAAAATTACTTTCAAAAATGGTTCACTACACTTTTGAAGAATACAGGGACATAATTATGTGTTACGGCGAAGCTACATCAAATTCTTCCGAAGTTCAACGTATCTATCGAGAAAGATATCCATTAAGGCGTATTGCTCATAATAGGACATTTATTGACGTGCATAGGCGTTTGGGTGAACATGGCTGTTTTAAAAAACCAAAAGTTAATAGTGGAATTTCCAGAACTCGTCGCACTGCGCGAAACAAAGAAATGGTTTGACGAATAGTAGAAAATAATCCGAGAACAAGCACCAGGAAAACAAGTTCAGCGGTACGAAATGTTAACCGTGAATCAGTTAGACAAATTTTCAATGAACAACTTCTTCGCCCGTATCATTTTCAAAAGGTTCATTCACTATTAGAACATGACTATCTTCCTCGTGTACAATTTTGCGCATGGTTGCAAAACCAAAGACACGATATTTTTTCTTCAATTTTGTTTACTGATGAAGCTGGTTTTAGCCGTGATGATATTCTGAACCGACATAATATGCACCATTGGAGTGATGAAAATCCTCATCAAACCGTAATTAGAAGTCACCAATATGGGTTTTCTATTAATGTGTGGGCAGGTAAAATTGATAATTACTTAATTGGCCCATTTCAATTGCCCAATCGATTGACAGGTGAACTGTATCGAAATTTCGCGGAGAATGAACTAAATACGTTATTAGAGGATGTTCCATTGGCTATTATTGGTAGAATGCGTTACATGCATGATGGCGCGCCAGCTCACTTTTCTCGATTGGCAAGGGAATTTTTGGATAGGAGATTTGGAAATACGTGGATTAGTCGAGGTGACCTGTACCCTTGTCAGCTCGTAGTCCCGACCTTAATTCTCTCGATTTTTCATTTTGGGGATTCATGAAAAATGATGTTTATTCTGTAGAAATACATAATGAAGAGCAACTATTGACAAGAATTATGGAACCCGCAGATAGATTCCGTAATAACCAAAGAATATTTCAAAGATGCCGTCAATCCTTAGGAAGAAAAATTGAAAAATGTATTCAAGTACAAGGACAACAATTTGAACATCTTCTAAAAATCTTATGTTTTTTTTAATCACTGCCCTTCATTGTTGCTATTATAATTTAATTGTTGAAGTATTATGTTTTTGTTTTTGCAAATAAGTTACTTTGGCGCTTTTGGATAATTTGCATACATCGAGTGCATTTTTCTCGTAAACCGTTGGTCCTAGCGACTTCAATAAGGTACACCTTTTTGAAGCACAAAAGATGGAAAAACAAATTTTTCTAGTCGAAAATGACATACAGTGTAAGCAAAAAAAAGTTAGGACCGATTCAAACAAGATGGAAACCTCTATCAGCAATAAAAGGACCAAGGTCATATTTGAATTCTGCGTGATAAAAAACCCCTGTATACAAAATTTCGTCCGCTTATTACATCATTGTAAAAAGATATTTAAAAAAAACAGAAAAATAATTAAACTTCAACACCCTATATCTTTTAAACGAAGGCGTTGCGGACCTAAGTTCAAAGGAACTTTTTTTCTTATTTTATCTATCGCGTGGCACTATGCATGGCACCTTTTTCTATGTCACCCTGTATATATATATATATATATATATATATATATATATATATATACATACAGCGTGTTCAGTGAGGAATGGGACAGTGCAATATCTCGAGAGCGGATGAAGATTTTTAAATTATGAAAATATGTTTGTAAATATCTTCCAAGGGCGCACATTTGTTGGCACAAAGATTTGAATCAACGCCCATCACCGCCAGGTGGCGCTATCTTACTTCAATTTTTTAAATGCAATGCACTATTTTTTATTTCATTTTTGGATTCTATGACATATTTGTGATGACTTTTATTAAGACTCCTACCAACCTATCTTTTGTAGTTTCTGAGAAAAAATAATCCTTGGAATTTTAGCACAAAAACGTAATTTCAGGAAGTGCTCATAACATTTGAGTGATACAGACAAAATAACAAATTTTATACCAAATGAAAGATAAAAGATTGTTCTTCCACAAAATAATGCAGATAACGCCGAAATAATGCGATACGCTGTACACTAAATTGTAAGGGGACCAACTTATCACAGTCGTTGATTAAGAATCATGTGAAACATTTATCATGCCATGAAAACAAACGCGTAATGAAGTGTCTGTCAAGTTTCTGTCAGTTTACAGTTTCAGTTTTGAAAATCGTCTGTGCATCTTCAAATTCCATAATTATGTTTACGTTTTCTAACCAAGAATATTTTGATATGGTAATAATTTATGGTGAATGTAGAAAAAATGCAAGGGCTGCACAAGTATTGTATGCTGCCAGGTTTCCCGATCGACGCCATCCCGGAAAAAATACTTTTGTTCGTGTAGCAAATATTTTGAGGGCAACCGGTCATTTTCCACACCGTAAGTGCGAGAATCGCACAAAGACAGCAACAGATGAAGCACACACCGTCGATGTATTAGCATGTGTAGCATATAATCCTCATGTGTCTGTGAGATCTATTTCTGAAGAGTGTGCCGTATCATTTAAAATTCATTTGGTACATGGACTGCATGCACGAGATTAAGATCGCAGACTTAATTTTATCACCGGAGTTTTTATGGAACATTATGCGCAAGACCCTAATTTTATAGGTCGTATCGTGTGGTCTGATGAAAGTAATTTTTCAAACAATGGAATCGTTAATCGCCACAATTCCCATTACTGGTCGTCAGAAAATCCTCATTGGGTAAGAGCAACCAATTTCCAAGTGAGATGGAACATAAATGTATGGTGCGGAATGATAGATGACAAACTGATTGGCTCATATTTTTGTAATGGTACCTTAACAGGCCAACGCTATTTGGATTTTCTTGAAAATCAACTGCCTCCTTTGCTTGAAGATGTAAATGTAAATCTGCGGCAAGTGATGTACTTTCAACAGGATGGCGCACCGGCGCACAATAGCGCAATAGTGAGAAATTATCTAAGTAGAGTGTTTCCGCAACGATGGATAGATACAAATGGTCCCATTATGTGGCCAGCTTGTTCTCCTGACCTTAGTTCCTTAGACTACTTTCTTTGGGGACATTTAAAGAGTGTAGTGTATGAAACACCTTCTAGAGATGTAGATGAGTTACAAAACAAAATTAGAATTGCTTGTGCAAACATACCACGAGAAACTTTAAGAGCGGCAACTAGTGTTACATTAATTAGGCGTTATCAAACGTGTGTAGAAAATGATGGAGAAACATTTGAACATTTAATTTAATTTTTATGCTTTCAATTAATAAAATTCCAAAAATTATTTTTTTTCTCAGAAACTACAAAAGATAGGTTGGTAGGAGTCTTAATAAAAGTAGTCACAAATATGCCATAGAATCCAAAAATGAAATAAAAAATAGGGCATTGCATTTAAAATATTGAAGTGAGAGCGCCACCTGGCGGTGATGGGCGTTGATTCAAATCTTTGTGCCAACAAATGTGCGCCCTTGAAAGATATTTACAAAAATATTTTCATAATTTAAAAATCTTTATCCGCTCTCGAGATATTGCACTGTCCCATTCCTCGCTGAACACGCTGTGTATATATATATATATATATATATATATATATATATATATATATATATATATAATTATGGGTAAAATTGGTTTCGTCGAGAAGTGATAATAATAATGTGAATAAAACCAACTACTTTATGTAGAATTTTATTTACAAAGAACTAGGCTCATCTATCGCACCCAATATTTACAATTTTGCAAAAAATTTTGTACATTATAATGTGCTTTATCCAAAAGCTTAAATACTGAAATAAAAATTATCAACACATATTTATCGCCATTCATATTGAATGTATAAGTATTATTTTTGCTAATCCCAAAATTCTTATGTGGTTTTTTTAAAAAACAGTTCAAACTCTTACAATTACAAATTTTCATGTCAGTGATAAAAATATACAAATTTTGAATAAACTTCTATACTCACAATTAATTAGATGATTAATTACTAAAGTAATAATTTTACAGTCTTTTTTTAAAACATATTTCAAAAAGGTATTCTTTTTAGGAATTATCTCTTGAAAAGCAAATACTCTCGTTTGAGGAGTAATTGTTTCTTATTGACTATTAACGTAACGGTAGAAAAACATGTTAAACAAAAAAGAAAATGGTCTTCGGTTGAGGTTGTAAAATATGTAAATTCTTTATCTCAACACGTGTCTTAATCTACATGTTTAGAATTAGGTCAATATTGCTAATAATTGCAGATTTGACTGGCAAACATTTAACAATTTTAATATTTTCTTGTACAATCCTTATTTTTGTTAAATACACATTTTTACATAATATATACTTTACTCCGCAGAGTTTTTTATGTAATATCACAGAAAAATAAGGTAGAAGAGGATTGATGCCGTGTTAGGAAGAATTTTTGGTATTTGCCAGAGAAATGTATATAATAATCCGAATTTTCACTAAAGAAAAACGGTGAAAAAGGCAGTACCTTGCCTTGAAAATTTTAGTTGCAAAAGATTTATTGGTGTTTTAGTAAAAGATAGCGCTTAAAGCGTGATTAAAAGACTACCCATCCTTAGCGCAGGTACAAGGCATCATTGGTCAGACTTCGTAATTATCATTAATTTAATGATTTTACGAAATCTTTGACCTACTTCATCCTAAAGCTGATTATTTACAGAATTTAGTAAAGTGTTAAAATAACATTAGAATTATTTATTCAGCTATCTAATTTAGTGGCAGGCGTCAAACTAGTTGCTTTACAATATTCCTTATCTTACTTCATTAATTACTTAATTAATACTAAACAAATTCTTTGGTCTTTCTAGAGGACGGCGTCTGCGCCGGCTCGTCCAGCATCCTCGTCGTTTCTGTTGGACTCGCCGTCAAGCTTTCCGGGGACGCGATTCTTCCTCCTCCACCTGGCGGTGTAGGTATTTGCGGCGCTGTTCCTTTAATTCTAGTTTTCGATCTTCTTTTTCTTAATATTAGAGGTCCTAGTCCCGTATTTTCCGATGTAGTAGGTATCAATTCCGTAGGCCGTTCCGGAGTTAAATTGGAAGACTTTTTCTTTTGAACATCCGAATCACCCTGAGGGGATTGTGAACTGGAACTACTTTCAGTACTAACTTTTTTCAGTAATTCAGAAAGTAGTTCTTCCATTCTTCCCATTTTTTGATGAAGTCGTTGAATTTCGAGTTTTACGTCTACTTTAAAATCCATAATGTTCGTCATTAGTTCTTTGTACTCTGGAGGCGCAATAGTATCGGGGACGGGTTGTTGATAAAAATGAGCAACTGCAGGATCTCTTAAACCACTATCGTAACTTTCCATTTTTCGCAAGCTTAAATTACGTAGTCTGGGTGTTTCGATTTCAACTATTTCTTCGATGGTGTCTTGTCTAGTTATTCCGGGACTCGAGGTAGTTGACATTTTTTGAAGTTTTGGAAATACTTTATTTCCAGAACCTCCAATTGATGGTTGCCCTCCCGTACTACCGGATGAAGAAGAACTAGGTCGATCTTTAGAAGCATCTCTTGCACTTAAACTACGTGTAAATGTCGGAGGTTGTGTTGACGTATCTGAAGCGGAATCTAGGCTAGCGGAGCCTAGCAAGCGACCCCATTTACTAGTACGAGTTGCAACTGGTCGACTAACCTTTGTGGTTATACTTCCACCGCCACTGTCATCCTTTTCCGCAACCGATGATAATTTAGCGGCGGCCGACGTTACACGGACAATTGGTTTATCGCCATCATCACCTTTCTCTACGTCAGTAGCTGGATGCGCTGCGGGAGGGGTATGTTGTGTTCTATCTCCTCTAAATTTAGAAAAAATTTTTCTTACTAAATGATGTTGGCTTTGATCTAACTGAGGTTCATTTTTTCGTTTTTCCGCTAATTCTTTTTCCTTTTTAACGTCGGCTACTTTACGAAATATTAATCGATGTCTTAAATTGTACGTTAAAATTAAATTTCTGGCAAAACTATTAGCGAACGCATGATAAAAATCTAACACTTCTAACAATTTGTCTCTTTTAATCATATGAAGATCACAATATGTTAAAGCACGAACGTTTGCCGCCGATTGTCCCACTGCATTATCTTTCCAAAATGAATCACCAAATACATCACCTTTGCCTAAGAAGGAGCAAAATGTTTTAATGTACCAATACTTTATACAAAGTACTTACCTAATATTGCTACGACTTCATCATCCTGAATTACTTCTAGCGAGCCTGTGACTATAAAGCATAATGAATCTATAGATTCCCCCGTGTGGTACAGCAAATCTCCTGGAGCAGAATGCGACATTGTAAAGTGCATTGCTAATGCCCGAAGGCAACCATCCGATGCAAGGCGGAACGCCGGATGCTCATTGAAAACTTTCCGGTTCAAATGAACACATATATCCGCTTTCATATCTTTCGGGCAGAAGTTCAATACCTATATCAGAGATTTACATATAAATTTTTAAGTAAAACGGTATTGTTGACATACATTACACATTTCTAAAAAAACAAGACTTTATGTATAAGAAAACCACTTGCACAATGAAAAGAAAAATTAAAATTGTTTACCTTGTCTTGATCTAATCCCTTTGTCATCGCCCACGTGGAAACTACGTAATCCATTACCCTCTCAGATAAAGCTTTAGGAACTTCGTGTAATTTCATAAACTCCCTTACATTATTGAGCATATCGTGATATTTTGCAGTTGCGCTTGTCATCTGCTGTATTATTGTAGTTACGTGACCGAAGATGGTGGCATAAAGAAGAGCTGTAACATGAATGTTTTATGATTATAATGCATAAACCTAAATTTGCTTTTTGTTAAGAACAGTCTGCAGAAAAATTTCAATAAGAAATATGATAAAATGTCTTTGAAAAGTGGGTATTGAATAAAATAATAGGGAATAGCTTGACCTTTTCACACACATTTCTGAAGGTGTGTTATTTCACGTTTGACTATTTTACCTTTTGCGGATTCCTTAATATACACAGAAAAGGTTTATAGTGTTTGCTTTAACCTCATGATAGAAGCAAACAATAACTTGGCAACCTCAACATTACTCCCACAAAATTGTGGTATTCCAGACGTTTTAGATCTTTGTTTTTCTGACCTTATCCATGAAAATACTAAAAATATTTTTTCCTGGCTTCGTTTCCTTGCTTAAACTTATAAAAATTTCATTATATCAAAACATAATCTTAAATAAATTATTTATTATACTAGTATACTAGGTGCCTGTTAAATCGTCATTAAACGTCAATTTTTGGACTATATTTATTACAAATTATTAACAGTGTGTATGCGGGAGAATTAAAATAATGGTCACATCTAGGTTTTTTATAAGAAAATGCTGATGACTGATGTGTATTGATTCTAGGAACATGTAAGTTCAGTTGGGATGTGGTTGTTATGTCATCGATTGTGTATTAGAGTATACTAATTAACAAATATTTGAAATTGATGCTTTTTATATACCAAAGGAATAAAACTAAATTCATCTAATAATAATTAATAGCTGTAACCTATTACAGGATACATACTATTCTTTAAGAGGTAAAGGTAGTTTAAAAATCGTTTTTGGATTCCTTCGAGTGCATTTATGTACGTTTACTGATACGGAGACCAAATACTAAATGCACAACTTAATTTATTAATAATATAAGCATTACATAAGGTAATTAATGAAAGTTTTCAATGAGTTAAGCAACTTACTATTCCTTATAATAAAACCTAGTAATCGATTACAATCCCTGACAACTTGAATAACATGCAAGTTAAATGTCAGTTTACTATCAAATTTTGCACCTAGATCTGTATATTTGTTGACTTTGGACAATTTATTATATTTAATATTGTAATCAAAAACTACATTGATGGTTTTTCTAGGGTATGACATTACACAACATTTATCATTGTTTGACGTTAGATCATTATCTTGGCACCAACAGTCACATATTTTCAACTATACTAAACACTTTTAGGTCGTCCGCATACCATAGATATCTATTATTAAAACTATCACTTACGGAATTGAAAAACAACAGAAACAGAAGTGGGCCCAAATTTGATCCTTGTGGAACTCCGCTTGTAGCAATGTATTCGCAAGACGAAAAACCTAGGAATTCAAAATCTTGTCTTCTTTTATGTATGATCGTAGAACTTCTACAATGTTACTGTTAATTCCCACAGGTAACATTTCTTATACAAGTTTCGAATGATTTATTCCATCAAAGGCCTTTGTAAGATCCGTGTAAATAACGTCCACTTATTTGTTTTCATCCATTGCTTTAGAAATATATTGTGTAATGATATAAATGTTGGATGATGTTGAACGCCCAGGAAAAAGTCATGTTGTTTAGACGATATATAAGTAGAAATAATTGAAAAAATTTTGTTGAAAAGAATAGTTTCAAATGCTTTTGAAAAACAGCTAAGTATTGCCACTGGGCGATAATTACTAATGTTAAATTTATCTTCAGATTTAAAGATAGGTACAATTTTAACCAACATCCATATGGTAGGAAAATGACCAGTTTTTGGTATTACATTAAACAAAAACGTTAAAAATTTAGATAAAACTGATTATGTTTTATTAAAAATTCAGGAATCATATCTACTCCCATGCTATTTCTCCCTTTCAGCTTGCTCATACAGGTTACCACTTTAGTTTCAGTTATAAAGTAATCACTCATATATTTGATTATATCTCCAAAGTTTTCATGTTCATGCACGGTAGGATTATTAAAAACATTTAAAAAATATGTGGCGAATGAATATACAGTATCTCTGGGATCATCAAGATTTGTTCTGTTAAAGTTCATATTTCCAGGAATTCTACTAGAATTTTTTAAAGAGTTAATGTATGACCAAAACCTCTGTGGGTTCGATGAAATCGTATCTTCTGCGTTATTTACAAAATCTCTTCTGGTTTCACTAATTTTATTTTTGGTCATGGTTCGGATGTTTTCAAATTCCATATATAAGGTAACACTGGTGCTGTATTTATTAGATTTCTTCCTGAGTTAGCTTTTCTTTTTCAGTAGACTAACAATTTCATGAGTGAACCAAACTGGATAACTCTTTCTATTAGGTTTTATTAACGGCACATGTCTATCAAATATTTCATACAACACTTTATACATATACTGACAAACACCATTTGAATCATTAAGTGAATATATAGGAGCCCAATCGATATGGCATAAATCGTTATATAAAAGATCCAACTTAGCACGATAAAAATAATATTCCTTTGCACCGCCAACAGAAAACTATTTTCGTAATTCATTGGTCATGGGTACACATACGAATAAAGAATGATGATGTACAACCTCAGGCACAACCGATTTTAACTCTTTTTTTAACTGTACAAATGAGATTGGAGCTCGTAATAACCAAGTCAAGTAAGCGCCCATTACGGTTGGTTATATTGTTCCATTGAAGTAACCCATTAAATGGTAGAAAATTTAGCATTTCATCCAGTTTTCATCTTCAATTATTGTTGAACTCGGGAATATTAAAGTCACCTAATACAATGGACTTATTATTAGTCAATCAAATTTTTTAGCCAATAAAAAAAAATTGTGAAATTCGTTGTGGATATGTTTGGCGAGATATATATATATATATATATATATATATATATATATATATATATATATATATATATATATATAATATTTGAGAATTTAACCACGTTTCAGTTAAGGCATGACTATTATAATTATTATTGCATACACTATTAAAAAGAATTGTTTTAGTTCTTAAACCACGAACATTCTGGAAATATAATGTTAGTGTTAAGCTGTTGATGAGAAATTAGTTTTTTGCTTGTTTGCTAATAGGAGATTTTTGTGTAAAAATTCTTGGCTAGTCATATATGTATTTGATAAACAAATTATTCTCGCCTTTGGAAGCTCGATTTTTAAATTCATTTTTAAACGAACCGTATTGTTTGAGATTACTCTCCAACCTTCGAAATATGGACTTTCCTGGCTGCCTCTTATCAGGGAGTCTATTTAAATGCATGCGTTCTGCTTCAACACAGTTTCTGCGACATGTTAACATATTAAACTTGTTTTCCCTTGAAAACCACCCTCCATTTCTAATAATTAATATTAAACAAAATCGTAGCAATGACAACAAACGTCAAAGTGTTAATTTCGATGTTTCAAAGCCTTCTTCGTATAACTAAAGAAAAACCCAATTTATTTACAACGCAATTAGATCGCTGAGGTGGACATAATTTATGTATTTATTAATAGGTATTGTTAAAAGTTATAAATAAAGTTAGTTTCCTGTTTCTACCAAAGTGTTGTTTAAAGACAACGACAATACCTGGACTCTAAAGGATAGCTCATTTGCCTTTAACGTACATTGGACTGGCGGCGGCTGCGTTGTGACGTCACCATCGGAACTGAACACTTTGTTTACGTGTGGTTTACATTTGTTTTCCATAAGAGCTTGTGCATTTTATCGAGTCTTTCTGCTTTTTTGACTGGCTGTGAATTAACTTTTGTAGAACAACTGTTTTTTTAAAGACACAAGACACGCATAAAACTATTTTGTTTGATGCAAGATAGACTTTGCTTTTCAATTGTATTGTGTTGAGTGTGTTCTTGTTCTTAACCACATTATTTGATTATTTACGTTACGGATTATAATTCGAATAAACTACAGTAACTTTCAAAAACAATTTAACAAAGATTTGAAAAGAAAGCTTTTAATCACAGACGATGGCCAAAGAAGCAAAATTCGAAAATTAAAAAAAATAGTACATTGGTAACTCAGTATATAAATAATCTCTTTCAAGATTTATTTAAACATCAGTAGATATTATAGGTATAAGTTTTACATAAATAATTAATACAAGCTTTTTTCTTTTTATGTTAGAATTATCCATGGGAAGAAAAACTTCCTTAGAATATTTCAACTTAATTATTCTTCAGTTTCCTTATTTTCTTACTATGATTAATTATGTGTTACAATTTTTCAAAATATTTGAAGTCATATAAAACTTTTGTAAGAAGTAGTTAATATAATTTCAAGTTCTACAAGTTTGTTTGCTTTGGTAGAAGTAAATCCCTGCCTTCCCCCATACGAAACAGTTCAGATTTCCAGTAAAACGAATACTCTATTAATTTATTACTCCATTTATATTGCTTGTACGAACTTCATTTTCTTTCTGGTTAAATGGTCATTTGAACAGCCTAAAATACCTTTTATTTAAAAAAAAAGCCAAACGGTATAATTTAAAAAAATAAGTAATATGTCATCATACATTTTAAATTAGACGCGCACAAAAGTGTACTGATGAGATCGGCCGAAATAACCTATCATTCCTTCAGTCTAGATATAATCGTTGGCTTAAAGATACTAGCAATAAATTAATGAATTTGGGATGCAAAAGTCTTCCAAAATACGTTACCAAAAACAAGAGTTGTGTTTAAAAAAATTAGGCTGATGATTTTTTAGCCCGAAACGCCAGAAAAATAATAAGTGTGATATGTCGTTGGATTTAGAATGAAAATTAGAGTTTACTAAGACTAAAACAATTTTTTTGGACTATTTAAAAAAATTAAGTTGATGATGGTTTTGGTTACGAAAAAACGAAACGTCGGATTGAAAATCCAAAAATGTCAACTTGTAGAGCAGAAAAAGTAGCAATGAGAATCTGAAATTAATTTTGTCATATCTTTTCAAATAGAGTCAGAAAAAAATAAAAGCGAAATCCCGAATTTTCGGTTTTTTCCAGATATTTTCGGAAGTATTCGGACTTTCCCAAATTTTAAAACGTCATTTTGCAAGGTTCGTTGGGGCGCAAGTTTTTCCTAATTTGAACATCTTTGTAACTCTAGGGTTTCATTACGTTATACAGGGTATTTCAAAAGTTATGGTCAATTGTGCACGAAAATCATTCTCATTTCAACGTTCTGTATACCCTAGGCAGAACAACCTAACAATAATTTTTTCCAGGCATAACTTTTTGACATTGGGACAGTATTACGAGAAAGTGCTATTTCTTCATTATTGCACCAATTGAATATAGAGCGAGCCAAAACTCGAACACATGATTTTGTCAATTTTTTCAAATGAATCACCCTGTATTTTATTTTAAAAAGTGAAAAGTACACCCTGTAGCTAGAATCGTTAATTTCTGAGATATTTTCTATTTAATAACAGAAAGAGATTTTTTTTAAATTTCTGTTACAACAAGTTAGCCGTGAACAAACAAAAGTGTGACAATTTATTATAAAGAATTCAAAAAACAGCGGTTATTAAGGCAAAATTCTTATAAAATTAATTAATTTCATAATAAACTTTCAAAATGTCCACCCAAAACATCAATACAGCAATGCAGTCGATCTTGAAATTCTCGACTGACATGCTTGTCGTATTATATTCTATATATCATCTTGTGTGGTTGGAGGTATTTGATACACACGATTTTTCACATAACTCCGCTTGAAAAAGTCAATTTTACTTAACTCTGGTGAACGAACTGGCCATGCAATGGGTCTCCTCTTCCAACAATCTTCCAGGAAAATGGGTATTAAGATGATTATGAATTAATCTAGTGTGATGTACCGGAGCTCCATCGTGTAACAACCACATTCTTTGACGAATGTTAAGAGGAACGTTTGCCAACAGTAATGGTAAATGATTTTCTAAAAAGTTCAAATAAACCTCACCATTCACTGTTCCATCAAAAAAATGTGGTCCAATTACGTGATCTCCAACTATACCACCCCAAACATTCAAAGACCACCTAGTTTGACTATGAGTTGCTATAAGATCGGGATTACTTGTCGAATAATAATGGAAATTGTGTCTATTCACAGTTCCATTTTTATGAAACGTGGCTTCGTCTCCAAAGAGGACAAAATCAAAGAAGTCCGCCTGATTGTGGATTTGTTGTTGGGCCCATTCACAAAAACCAATTTGGGATAGTCATCTTCGAGTAACTCTTGATGCAACTGGATATGTTATAGATGCATCTTGTTTTCACGCAGTATTCTTCGGACGGACCTGTCACCAATATCATGCTGACGTGAGATTTCAAGTGTACTAACATGTGGATCATGCGTAACTTCAAGCATCACGTTAAATTAATTTTCCTCGATAAGTATAGGTTTTGTCCTTTCCTTTTTTCATAAACTACTGAACTCGTACGATTAAAACGATCTACTAACCTTTCCAACGTTATTTTCTCGGGTTGTCTTCGTGCGAGATATCTCTCTTTGTAAATTATTTGTGCTAATAAACAAGTTTTCATACATTCTCCCAGTACCCACATCATGTCTGTTAATTCCTCAACAGGAAAGTTCAGTTTAAACAGTATTTAAGTGTTTACAAATTAATAAACACTACACAATCTCAAAGAAGTATGTTAAATGACAAGCTACTAATTATTACTGAATAATATCTATCTGTCATTTGTTTACGGCTTACTTGTTATAATAGAAATTGTTAAAAAAATCTCTTTCTGTTATTAAACTGAGAATATAATTCACATGTGACATGGTACTATTTTGATTACTTTCATTGGTTAAAATACAAAAACAAAATCGCAGAATAGGTTATCAAATCGGTGATAATATCACCGTATGTTGACTGTCACATGACTTTAATGAATAAAATAGTTTACTGTCAAAGTGACAATAAGTTTCAAAGAAATAAATAATTGTATTGATTATCTTGCAACTGTAACATTTACTATCAAAGTGACAAATCGTTTAAAATTGTAAACTTTAAAAAATATATTTTCTATTAACGTTCATTATATTCTCTTAGCAAATACAACAAAAACTGACAAAATCATGTGTTTGAGTTTTGGCTCGCTCTATATTTAATTGGTGCAATAATAAAGAAATAGCACTTTCTCGTAATACTGTACTAATGTCAAAAAGTTATGCCTGGAAAAAAATATTGTTATATTGGAAGTATGGGGGAGATGAGCTTAAACTAGATTTGAAATAATATATTGGGTGTCCCATTTAAAAAAAAGTATGTTCGGTTCACCCTGGTAATATGTAACACCCTGTAAATACAAAAATAATTTTATGATGTGAAGTTTCAAGTTGCCTGTAATTTTTGTAAATAACTTTTTTTGATATCTCCTTTAATAACGGATATATCGTACTTCGACGCACTAATGCCGCACCCGGTACATATAGTGCGTACCAAATGTATGGAACCGGCCTTGTTATTTCAAAACTATTCAAGCTAAATCGATAACATTTAATATGCATGCTGTTTACAAAGTCTTCTATTATTTCCAAAGTTTTGTTATTTTATTAACTGACAAGGTAGGGAGCTGCACAGCCAACTTGATTTTTTAAATAAGAAGGGGAGTCAAACCGCATACCGTTTGAAAGATATTTTCAAGCAGAGTTCAGTGACATACCGCTTGCCATAGTTACCTCTAAAGATAACTTCACTATTGTAAATTAAATATTGGGAGTCGTATTTACCTCGATAAACCAAATAACTAGAATGAACTAGTGCAACGAATTCGAGAAGAAACAGCAAATGTTCCTCACGACTTCAGTTTGAATTCAGTTGAAGGATTTACTAATCGAATTTATTACTGTCAAGAGGTGAATGGGGAACAGTTTGAGCATGGCTTATAAGTGATTCTTGTACTAGATGAACTTCATAAACTTAAAACCCGGTTTCAACAATCTGATGTTAAGTTAAACACCATAAAACAATTCATTGTTTCCTGGATCTTCAGTTATCCAGTTAACACCTACTCCCAATTTTTAATTTACAATATCGAAGTTATCTTTAGAGGTAACTATGGCAAGCGGCATGTCACTGAACTCTGCTTGAAAATATCTTTCAAACGGTATGCGGTTTGACTCCCCCTCTTATTTAAAAAATCCAGTTGGCTGTGCAGCTCCCTACCTTGTCAGTTAATAAAATAACAGAACTTTGGAAATAATAAAAGACTTTGTAAACAGCATGCGTATTACATGTTATCGATTTAGCTTGAATAGTTTTGACATATATATATATATATATATATATATATATATATATATATTAAAGTTTGGCAGTTTACTAAAGTCCATGAGGGCCATTGGGCTAAAATATTTTAAAGATAGTAGCATTTCCGGCTATATCGGAAGTTAATGTACTCTTGCTTATTTTAAATGGAACGCCATATGTGTTATTTCATTTTCTACGAAAAATTATGTTATAATATCCTTACCTAAATCTAATAGTTTTTGACATATTTTACAATTTATGTCAAAAATCGCGTTTGCAGGCCTAAACATAACTGTCAATTTCTCCTGTATGGAACCCTTTACAGAATAATTTGGGTTGGGCTCCTTCCATAATAGCATCTACTTTAGTGGACTGTGTTGATGTTTTGATAAGTAAATATCGGGTGATTAAAAACTAACATTAAATATTAACTAGAAAAAATGGTTGCCATTTTTTTAAAGGTTAACCCCCTAATTTTATAATGTTATCTTATTTCGCATTGAAAATAAGGGTAACCTTGTATTAGGTTGGCTATTTCTAGTTTTTGAAATATTGGCAATTTAACATTTTTGTGTTGTAAAAATGCTATACGACACCTTCTCAGAGAAATAACCTATTTTAATAAATGTTTATAAAATTTCCAAACATTTTTCGCATCTCCGAGTTAGTTCGTCATGGATGGCCGCTCTAATTGAACCTGGATAAACTTCCGAACACGTCCCTTACCCTTGTTATGCAGTCCTCCATCGTTGCCACTGGATTAAAAGAAACGATGTTTTTTTCGTTCCTCATATAAAATAATCTAAGACAGTCAAATCAGGAAAACGAGGAGGCCACAGACAAGGTCCATTGTTGTAATCCACTTATAAACTATTGTTTGTAAGAAGTTGGGAACTAAAACTGTTCTGTTTGGTGTGGCGCTATCATGTTGTAGGAAATTTGCCTGTGCTACGACAAAGGTAAATAGCTTTAGTATTGATTGTCTAAGTCTTCTAGAAAATTTTAATATTTTTCTCCTGCAAAACTTACCATTTAAGTTTCCTTCATAAAAATGTACTTTTGCTATTCCATCACTTCTTAGAGCACAAAATGCGTTAAAATACCAGTTTTCTTGAACATTTCGCAACCTTACTGCATGAGGATCCAGTGTCTGCTAAAAAGGCCAGTTTTCGTAAATTTTGCTTTATCAGTCCAAATTATGTTGTCCAAAAATCGAGGCTTGTCTTGTATTATTGTTCAAATAAATTCGCAAAATTGCACTGTTTTTGTTATCTTTTAAGTTGTTACGGGCTAAATACTCACTAGAGCAGCCATTCCACAAAGGCAATTTGTGCCACGGCATAGCTCAGTGGTGTAGGCGGAGTTCTTACTTGTAAAAGGGCATCGTTAGAACGTCAAATTTGGGTAAAAATCGTCAAAGGGCGCCACCTGTTAAACACATTTATGGCGGGAAGACGTCATGAACAGATCTTAAATTGGCCCAACAGAAAACCAAAACGTTCACTCAAAAATAAGCTACTCTACTACTAAACATTCTACTCCAAACATATTTACGCTAAGTTCACCTAAACCTAAGCCGTTAAAACACAATCATAAAACCCAAAACTCATTAAGCATTTCGATAAATTCAGCGCTAAAATTATTGTCTAAAATACCCAAAACTAACTGCTCGAAACGGTAATCAATTATGCAATCTCAAACGAGAAATGCGTCCAACAAAATTAAACAGACACGATCAAAAATTTATAAAACCCTAAAATTTAATAGATATGTAAGTATGTTGATTCCTATAAAAGCAACTTCAAAATGTTGCGACTATTCGCAAAGCCCTCGTATGCACCAAACAAAACAAACACTGTTCGGTCAACGACCAACTCACTACATGATTACGTTACTTTATGTTCTATAATTTCTTTTAAAGTGACCTATTACAAAAAAAAATAAAGAAAGAGAAGCTCAAATCGAGAAATTCTCACTAGTCCTTACGTTAAAGCTTAATGAAACTTCAATTATATCAACCTGATCATAATTACTAATTTTCTTTCAAATTATTGCGTTAAGGCTTGAATTACATAATAAAGCACCAAACAAGTAAATCTACAATTTCTGTAAAACCAGTAAATCACTCAATAACTGAATGTCATCCAAAACATCTAAACTTTTAAATTCCGAATTACGTAGTAATGTGAACGTTGTGCGAAAAGGTTAAGGTTACAAATGTGTACAATAAAAAAAATAACACTCACTTAACAAACACTATACAAATATTGAAATTTAATAAAAATTAAAATAAACAATTGGTATTTTACCCGAAAAACACATTGAACATGATTTGTATCGTTAAATTTCTAATAAAACTGATGTAAATTGAGCCTTGCAAGCTCAGATAACCAAAATGTATCTACCTTAAACTTTTGAATAAATAACACCAAAAAAATAAATCATAATCAATAATTTCGTTGAACACATAAATTTGACAATCGGTAATATGTAATTCTAGCTAGCAAATAAAAATCAAATACAGATAAACACCATCTGGGTTGATAGCTAAACGTTACTTAAATACACAAACAAAAGGCATATTACTCATCTAAATGAGTACAAACAAGCATTTTATTGAAATCACCTACACATAAATTCGGAAAAATATAATTACTTCACAATGCAACAAAATAATCTATCGAACTTCTTTTTCTTTTGCACAACAACACGGCGATGGACCTTTTGATATTTAATCGACGAAACCAATGACTCGTTTAATATATATATATATATATATATATATATATATATATATATATATATATATATATATATATACACTTTATTTACTCAAAACTTATTAAAGCCAAACTATACATAGTAAATTTGTTTTTTATCATGCCTAGCTATGTACTCGAAACTAACATTATAACCGGAATCTCTTTACAAATAATCCACGAGAATGGCGATATTCATCCAAAAGAAACAGGGTTCGCACTACCGGTAAACACGTAACCACATTCTTTGATTTCGAAACTGTCAGTCACTGACAACGGTATACGATACGATATTATTTTACCGAGATGGGTGAGTCTAAATGCTGTCCCCCATGAAGGGTTAACGGGGAAGCTACCACAATGAACGTTCTTTCACCACGGTACCGACATAAGAAAATTACATCTACCACCAACACACCTGCTTCGAATACGCGGCTGTTTCGCGATAACGGGAGTCTACATCGCTGCCTCTCTAATCCTAGACTAACCGTAAAAACCACCAATGTCCCTTTTCCTCTTACCTCATCATCCCGAGCGTCACTCGCGGTTATCCAAAACCAAAAAATGCAAGCTATAAGTTTCACATGACGGAAACATACTACTTCCAAGAACTGATAATCCCGCAGCTTAATTAAAACGGAACCTACTTGAGCAATCAAACCTTGCGAACTTTATAAAGAACACAATTAATCAAAACCTTTAAAAAGAATTGCGACACCATCTTAACTACGCGCGTAATAGCAAATTTTAGCCATGTCTTATACTTCTCAAATTACGATAACAGATTGAAGAAAGAAATGAAGTCACTAACGGTTCCTGATATACGCCTGATTTTAATTCAACAAGCTATATTTAACAATACTTAAAATAACTAGGAATATAATTCAACTGCTTCAATTTAGTAAGGCAATGAAACCAAAAGAAAAACATCTATCTGATCGTCCCAAAATTAATTTGCAATAAAAAACCAGCTCTCCTCCAAATATTTAAAAATGTGACTTAAATGAAAGTTTACAAAATGTATACTCTTTTATATTTAATTTTAAATACCTCATTCGAAATATCCTAACCATCGCAAAAAAACCTATAATAGTCGAGCTAGTATAATTTTTATTAATAATTGTAAAGTGGCAAAAAATAATGATATTTCCGCTGAATTGTATTTTCGCACTTTGCCGCCATGGAGAACTATACAAAAATGTTAAACTGCCAATATTTCAAAACTACAAATTATATATATATATATATATATATATATATATATATATATATATATATATATATATATATATATATATATATATATATATATATATATATATATATATATATATATATATATATATATATATATATATATATATATATATATATATATATATATATATATATACACGCTGGTTATTTTATTTTGTAACATAAGGGGTATTTATAAAAATGTTTAAAAGCTTCAAAATATATTCAAGGAGTCTAAAATTAGATTTGAAATTCGTGTTTGACTTTGCAACCCGCAAAATTTAATTCTCAGAGCGCTCATTCAAAGCATGGCAACTTTATTGTTATTTAACCATGTAATGTAGCGTATTCTAACAATTATGCAGTTTTCCGATATCTCTAGCGCCTTGAAAAGCGATAATTCATAAATCTGCTTACTACGCTAGCGCAGTAAATACGTTATTCTCATAAGAGAAAAGAAACGTGGCAGTAGTCTGAACCTTCGGCATGATTATTTGGAAGAGGATGGTATTATTAACCTAGTTCTTTGCTACCCTTCAATTAGTATTCGGGGCATAGATTTACAAATAGGCGTGTCTAAACGCTTTGTTGGAAAGACATTTAAAAGAGAAAAGATATATCCTTACACATGCAAGCTGTATAAGCTCTACAACTTTAGCCTAAAATATTTGGAGTTTTACCGTTAGCTACTAAACTAGATTGAGGCTAACGTAAATTTTCTTTCTACTGCCGTTTTATCTGATGATGCATGTTTCACAAAAGATGGTATAAGAAATAATCTGAATAGGTACGTTTGGTCATTGGAAAATCCACATGCCATTCTCCCAGCTTATTTTCAGTAACGTTTTAGTGTTAATGTATTGGCTTGCATCTTCAATGGACGCTTATTAGATGTACATTTTATTAATGGACGATCAAATGGAGAATCCTTCCTTTCTATGCTCCAAAACGGAATGCACAATGCTCTAGAGGGTGCACCACTTGCATTACGCCAGAGACTGTGGTACCAACAAGATAGTGCACCACTTCATAGTGTTAGAATCCTGTCACGTTTTCTACGTTTAGAGCTTCTGAATAGGGGAA
The DNA here is from genome assembly GCA_036346205.1 of Vesta saturnalis. NCBI lineage: Eukaryota > Metazoa > Arthropoda > Insecta > Coleoptera > Lampyridae > Vesta > Vesta saturnalis. The sequence goes on along the minus strand of JARFJB010000931.1, from coordinate 831,654 downwards.
TTTGAAATAATGCACCGATCAACAGGCCTACCTCAATCCTCTGGACCGTCACTTCTGGGGTCATATTAAGCAGTCTCGAGCCAGTCAATTGACCTACGCGAACAGTTGGAAGACTTAATTTTATGCACAGTAAATTGCATTCGTGACAATATACCAATGGATCAAGTTCAGCACTGTATTCAAGAACAAGGAGAACACTTTGAGCCCTTACCATAAGTGGTTTTCAGATGAATATACTTAATTTTGTTTTGCGGCAGGTTTACAGTAGCTTCATTATACCGGATTTTGTTAATTTTTGATAGTTAAACTCTAAGTTGTTATTTAAAGTGAATAATTTTCTTTATTATGAAGTTTTACGTGAAGCCACAGTTATTAATTATTTTTGTGCAATAACATAAAAAATTTGATATTAATAATCCAATGCCAACCTGGATTTTAATGTATTTAAACGTTAACGTGAATTTAAACGAGGGACGTTCGGTTATTAAGATACATTTGAGAATTACAGACACTACTTTATTTATAGAAATCAAATATACAATAAGTAAAAGCGCGAAGTTTTAGCTAATTTTCAACGTAATGACCGCCAATGTTAAGGCACTTATGTAGCGAGGCACAAGCTTCTGTATACCCTCTTCGTAAAAGGTACAATCCAAATTTCTAAAAAAATTGCCTTCCGTCATATTGAAGTTCGTCGTCGTTTTCAAACATTTTACCCGACAAATGAATTTTTAACGGCCCAAACAAATCAAAATCAGGAGGAGCCAAGGTTGGACTATGGGGCGGATGGACAATAACCTCCCAATTGTGTTTCTGAAGTCAGGCCTTCGTCTGAGCTGAGGTGTGCGGTCTTGAACCACCTGATTCCTTTTGTCAACCTTCCTCTTCGTATCTGTCGAATGGCTTGGTGTAGTTTTCGACAGTTTGACAATAAACATCGCTGTTGATTGTCGTTTTCGGTGATAAAAACTCTATGAACAAAATGCGTTGCATATCCTAGAACTCAGTTGCCATTGTTTTTTTTTGCAGACTGCTGAACTTTAATTTCTTTCGATGTTGGTGAACTCACATGCTTCCACCTCATCGAGTCTTTCTTTGATTCGTGATTATGGTGGTGTACCCAGGCTTTGTCTCTTGTAATTATAGTCTCAAGAAATACGTTTTCCTGACGACAACGCGGTAAAAGTTCCATTGCTGCGACCATTCGTTGCATTTTGTATTGGTGGTCAACAGTTCTTGACCCATCTCGCGACAACTTTCGATAGTCTAATTGAGACACGATTTCTTGAACAGAGCTTTTAGGAATGCCGGTCGGTAGAGCAATTTCCCGTATTTTCAACCGACGATCTTCTCGAACCAGTGTATCGATCTTTAATTGATTCTCATCCGTTTTTGTTGTTGATGGCTTTCGTGGCAAAACTTCGCGATCATCGTTCAGATTTGTGCGTCCACTTTTGAACTGGTGACACCAAAGATAAACTTGTTTTCGACTCATAATGCCTTCTCCGTATGTGTTCAGTATTTTTTATGAATTTCGGCAGGTGTTTCACTCTATTTGCAAGCAAAAACCGAATGACCGCTCGCACTTCAAATTTGAAGTAAGTTTCGATTGGAACTGACATTTTGCGACTGTCATTGGACACGTTGTACATAACGTAAAACAATGACAATAGCCACCTACTCAGTACCTATGCACGTCAAAAATACGGGCAGGTTTTAACCTGATCGGAACAATGTAGGCGGTATGCCGCGCAAATATACCTTAGTAACCAGACATCCATCGTATTATAAAGCATAAAGTATGTTTCTCTCTAATTTTATTAACAATCTATGTCACGTGTGGATGAAACTAGTCGTAGGTTTTTTCGAATATTAGGATATTTAAAATGTTATAGGAATTAAATTTCATTTAGGGCGAAGAGAGTCTTTAAGAAACATAATAAGGGTTGATTACGAAAGATACAGTCGAGTTTAAACAGTTCTGCATTTTTTTCAAGTTTACCAGTTCCTTTATGTATTGAATTGTTGTTGGTGAGAGTATAGAACATTTGTTTGAGTAACAGGGTTTCTGATTGAAAAAACAGGATGTATGCGTCTGAAGTCTAGATATAAAATCTGTTTTTTTCCTGGGAAATGTCCGTTATACAATTTTTTATGTGAGTAAAATTTGTCGTGATCTTATGGAGAAAGGGGAGTTTGTTTTTCGGTTAGTTAGTTAAAGTTAGGCAGTAGAAGTGGTCGAACGCTGAGCGTGTGATGTAAGCATTGGTAAATTTATTTGTGCATAGAGAAAGTACATCCGCATCCACAGCTCTTCAGACAGATAAAAGGTGGCTGTAAATGTAAATATCGGGATAATAAATTTTGTGTATGTAAAAGAACGTTTTGCAGTTTGTGTATAGTAAGCCAGATGAGAGGTTATTAAATCCGCGTCGGTCTTGGCTTAAATATTTTTGCCACTAAATTCGTGTAAATATAATTTGAAAATAGTTGGATAGTTGAAATTTGACGACTGTGAAGTTGCCGTACTAGAAGCCATGTTAGCGGGATTGAAGGGTGATTGGTATCCATTGATTAATTACCAAGGAGTCAATGGTATGAGAATTGGGTTTACTATAGTGAGAAGAAAAGGGAGAATTTAAATTGATCATTTTGTGCGCATTACTTTTCAGTGCTTATTTTTGGTGATTTTAGTAAAGTTGTTTTTGTTTGTATTTGTTTAGACGGATGAATACGCTTTCTTTGTGTATAGTTTTGGATAAAAGCCCTTCAGGTGGTTAAGATAATTTTACAAACTGTATTAAACCGATCAGCTTGTCCATTAGCACGTCCTTTTATTGTGATTGCGTGGAAGTATTATAAGCTTTACATGAAACACTGGATCAACGCTTTTAATTTACTGATTCACTTGGTTTTAAGCAATGGAAGGTAAGCAAGTTATTCGTTTGTTTTGAACTTAGCTGTGGAATACTCGCGTATAGGGATTTTGATACCAATATTGTCAATTAAAAATAAACTGGCGCCCATACAATGTATGACTTTCCCCTATTGTGCCTTATATATTACGAGCGATCCTAATCGCAAAATTAACAACACGCCCAGGCCCTTTGTTTTTTTGAGCTACCGACCCCTTCTTTATCTGTTACTTCCGATTCTACTGCCATTTTCGCCCGTAACACCTAAACTATTAATTAAGCATAGTGTTTAATGAGTAGCCATGTAAATACCTTATCGTTTCACAATCCGCCTACTAGACATAAGAAACTAAATAAAATTATAAATTCCAAAACAAACGTATTTTTATTTTGCTGTATGTGCGATATATGCAACAATTGTAAAAGAAATGGTAGCTCTTTCTGTTTCAGCATTGTCGCAAAATAGGATATTTGTCAGTTATTCTGTTTAATTTAGTAATTGATAACTTTAATTGTTTTAATTGTTTGAGAGATACCAATATCGCCTTTTGGGGCATCGCCCTCCTTAATTTAAAACGAATGTCAAGTATATGACAATTGAAATGTACACGCAAAGTGCCATTTCGGTCATTAATACGGAAAAATGTCATTCAGAAGGTTTTTAATATGAAATAATGAGAATATGCAAAATTTCACAAATATCGGATTGATTTGTATTCTTGCACTGTAACTATAGGAAAAAGAGTACTGCATTATGTATTTTCCAAAAGTGACTCGACATTTTTGAAATTTTGCACATAACTATAATACCAAATTCCCAACTACTTTCTTTAACAACGTTTTGCTGTATTAATGATTTAAATATTTCAGACCAAGCAGGGCGGTATCAAAACACATCAAGATTCAATTTTTTTTATCAATTACACATCGTTTATTCGTACAATAGCGATTTTAACTGACGTAAATAAATGTAGGCAAACCATTGAACCATTAATTTACATTGGAACATTATTCTATAGCTCGGTCTCGGGTATAAAACGCAGTCAATAAATGTAGAAGAAAAAACAATAGTGTCATTAAAAGAGTAAATTCCCTTTGGGTGGAAAAGTTAAAAGTGTTATCGCACCATGACAATCAAGAACTTACTTTAGTAAAATCTGCTTTGTTAATGATTCTTTTTTTTGTATAGCTTTTTTTTTTAACCTGTAGCTAAAATGTTTTTAAAGTACGACATTTAGTAATTGCAGCTTGTTTAGAGCTTTTTGTTTTTTTTTGCGGTTTGTACTCGAGTTTTCAATTTAAAATTAAGCTATTTAAGGATGCTTAAAGTTCTCTTGACCAATTTTATTTAAATACAACTCGTATGAAATTTACTTGGTTATATTAGTCTTTAAGTTGGATTGCAATAACACATTTTTTTATAAACTAAACGTTTCCAAGTATTATATTTCTTTTCTTTTGCTTTTAAATCGTGCATTTTTTAATTTATATTTCACACAAATTTAAACGTTTAAAACAACTATGGAATCTAATTTTAGTAAAACATAACTAGATCCTTAGTAAATTAAATATTACTAAACTGCCTTGAAGAACACAAAGCAGAACACCCGCTAACGGACAAGGCTAACAGTGAATTAACAAAATTTGATCAAATTATGATGTAAGTGTAAAGTTGTGAAAAACTTTAATTTGAAATTGATAAAAACATTCGCAAATAGAAACTTAACATCCCAATTAAATATCTAGTCAAACCTTACAAAGATATAGTTTTTAGTTAATAATTTTGTATAGTGAAAACAGAATGTAGCACGTTGAATATGATTCTTAATTTTAACTACATACTTTAAAGTGTTATACTGCTGTAGTAACTTAACATATCTATCTATTTCAAGGTCTAAGAAAAAACAGTAAGAAACCTAGACATATAGTGTTCCATCTTATTTTGCATTAGATCAGATCATATTTTTTCTGTAGTGGTATTCCCGATTGTCAAAATGACAAGAAGTTAATTTAACGACGTCCCGTCGCACTGTGTTGCCTACTTAAGTAACGCACATGATGATCAAGTCTCATATTGAATTAATAGTAGTTTGTTGAGAAAATGTCAAATGTCATCGCAAAGAGTACAAAGCGGCAAATTTTAAGGTAAGCACCTTAAAAATACTGCAACGTGAAAATGTAATGGAGAACTTATCGTAATGGTGTTGTCCTTCAAGTACGTAACAATTTAAATCACTTTTTTTGTACGCACATTAAGTATGTATTTGGTTGTAGGTTTCACAGCGAACTTTCCAAAACATCATAACGGCAAGTCTTAGAATTTAAAATCGACATATTGTGGTAAACACAGAAAATCTGTTTTAGGGTTTCACCTTTCGGAAAGATCTATCGCGATTAATTTGGCAATTTAATTTGTCACGTGTCCTTGAGCGAAGTGTACAAAGTGTTTACACTCGTTTCGGTCAGTGCCAAACGGTTAGCGGGGCGCAATTTGAACATTTGCGATAAATTTCGTCGGTTTTTGAGGTTTAATTATGATTTTCTTCCATTAAAGTTACATTTTTATTTCTTAGGGTAAATGTGTTATTTTCTCAAAAAAACAGTTATCTAAGATACCAATTTTTTTACACCATAATTTAAGTAGTTGGGCCATCTAATAAAAAGCAGCAAAAAAATTGGGGTTGTCATTGAAAAAACCAATGATGACGTCATTGTGCAAAAATACGTGACGTCATAAGTAAAATTTTTATGTCATAAGGTGGCTAATTAAAAAGTAAAATTGACCTGTCCAAACGTTTTGCTTGGAAACATTAAGTAACGCAATTATAAATTTTGTTCCTTACTTTATCAACACACTGTATATATATATATATATATATATATATATATATATATATATATATATATATATATATATATATATTATATACAATAGTCCAAAATGGTAACCCAATATCCAAACTGGTTTGTGCGCAGTTGACCTACTGTTCACTATAAAAAAAAACATGGACGCTATCTTAAAGTGAGTATGGGTGTGGTTGACAACTTCTACCAAACAGTATTAGAAATTATAAAGTAAATGTTATGAAGATCACTTAAATACGGATCCAACTAATAATTATCGGTAAAATTCTAGCAGTGGTTACTTCGACCAACCTCATTTCCTTGAGTAAATTCATTAACCGTAAGTAAATTATACTGTGGTTACATTAAGGAATTCGATGCTTTTACCTTCTAGAGAGTAGCACGTTACTTAAACCAATCCACAGCCGATGCACGGCTTCTAGCACGTACATTGAGAATGTAGTAATTAAGTTCAGGCGAAAAAGGATAACAAACGTTCTGACCTTTGGTAGGATACAAATTTTTACCCTATCGTTGATATCGTATTGAAGTTAATGTAGACGAACCAAATCGGAACGAAGGTATCCGTAGAACGCCCAATGGAAGGATGTAAATTTAAGTTCCCAGCCTAGTTACCAATTTCGAACGGGCACGGTTTAATTTCAGCAGTAATACAACTTCCATAGCGGACAAGTAGCCACGATTGCAGAAATACAGAAAAGAAAATGCTAAAAGAAAAGTCACGTAAGTATTATATAAGGTGAAATTAACGTCAATTGCCCTTAAGAAAGAAATTTATGAATTAATAGAAAATAAGAAAACCTACGGAACATCTTACCTCTTTTACGACGACAAACTCCTTTATATCCTAAATATTCTTGCGAGCAACAAGTAATTTGGAACAGAAATTTTCAGAAAAGCCAAAGTAATGTCTTGCTACAATTAATTCTTCTAATTTATATCCGAAAAATCATCCATTACAGAAATTTTAGAAGAGCTCAGAAATTTTCCAGAACGTCGTAAAGTGGCAACTGCAAAAAGGGCATGAGGAATGTAGTACGTGTTTCAAAACCAAAATTGTTAGTGTTGATTTCTTTGTTCCCGATCGATATTGAATAAATAGATCTATTGTGTTTCAATGTCCTAAAATCCTTTTCTCTAGCGGGAGTTCAATAAACTAACACAGTTATCTATTATTGAGTAGATTCAAACCTTTGGGGATTCGGTCATTTGCCCATAGGTAGCACAAATATGTACTTTCGTTCAATAAAATTTGTTGGTTTGATTTAAATTGCTTTATATAATAGAATATAGGGACATTATTTTAATAAAAGGAATTTCCAATACAGTGTGTAACCATGTGTTATCTAGTAATTTCTCACATCGTGCAATATTTGTGCAGAAATATTTTTTGCACGTTACAAATTCGAAAAATGAATATTTACTTTGGTCAAATTGTATCATTACGTAAAACAGATTTCGATTTTGAAATCAATGAGTTACAAACACAAACGTGTCAGTGGACATAAAATTTTATGTGAAATAAAACACGTCATTGTAGCCAAAATTAAGTTTTTGAGAACATTTCACCACTTTGAAAGTTAAGGTCAAGATGTCAGATTTGTGTGCCTAGACGAAACGGGGACTTGTCAAAATGGTTCTAATAAAAGTAATCCAACCAAGATTAAAAGTGAAAGGAAAAGGTATACCATTTTATACACGGGGTGTAATTTACGGTTTTTGGAAACTGCGGTTATTTACTTGATTCGGGGGGTATGAATCGGGATTATCATAAAACTATGAGATCGGTTTCAAAATTAAGGGATTAAACAGCTGTCCAATCTGCCCGGAAATTGTGTGGTGGTTATGGATAACGCACTGTATCATTTTCTAGTTCGAAAGATCAGCCGCCGAAGTGATTGATTACGGATGAAGTCGAAATTGAAGGCAAAATTGCAAAAAAAGCAACTATGAAACAAAATTCAACCTCTTAGGTCCAAAGGGAAAAATTATGTAGTTGATAATATTTTAAGCATGGGTATGAAGGTTTATTATTGCCTCCTTACCATTGTCAATCAAACCCTATTGAAGTGGCATGGGGTTTTTGTAAAAATTATTACAATAAGCAGATAACATCGAAAGGTAGGGTTCAGAAATTATGGCTTGAGGCTTAATCCAAATGTTCTCCAACAATGTGGCAAAATTTTTGTTTGCACACGAAAAAGGTTGTTTGAGATGATGGGGAGAAAGATATGGGAAATTTTCCGATTTAAAATATCCCACCTGTTACTATACTACCAGGAGAATCCGATTCAGATTCAGATAGTGGTATGTATACAAATTCTTCTGGTGATAATGCAGTTGGAATAAAACCCCTGTTTAGCATCAAAATATTAGTAAAAACACATTAAAATATTTGTTTTTCGTCATGTCTTGTCCGTGAATACGAAAGCAGCAATATTGTGGTCAATCCCATTTAGCTACGACTTAAACTGATACACCTCTGGTTATTTACTTTCATGTGTACGTAATAATCATGAAAGGAAAAATGCGGCAAATTTCATTACGAAAGCAAATGTTCACATTAGATTACTAATAAAACAGCGCTGTGGATTCCCTGGATATTAATAATGCTAAAATTAGCCATAAAGAAAAAGCAGTCTTAATGTTGGTACTCCTTTCCTTTTATAACGAATGTTACAGATAGTAAGCTACGTTTTGTAGTTCCAATGTACACTTTTCCACATGAACAAGATAACTTATACACTCCGGAAGATAATCATGAGTTTGAAACATGTTTAGGTCACCTTTTTTTGTAGGTACGTGTAAGAACAGTCGAAATGGCATGATTAATTAGAATTTTTTCAATTCTATCTGTTACATTAGTTATAAAAGGAAGAAAATCAGTACCAACATTAACAAGTAGTTTTTCTTTATGGTTATGTTTAGCAGGTGTAATCATATTATTAATATCAGTAAGTGAACAGCCATTAGCTTGTAAGGATTTTGAATTTGTAATTTTTATAAATGGTATACATCCTAGCATCCTGTTGACCATGGAAACAGATACTAATGGAAGTTTTTCTTGACCTATTAATAACTAAAAATTCTAATTCACTATCTTTTAAGGTTTACAGAAAGCCCACACACACGCTGATAGATACCTTCAGAGACTACCAAACCACCATCGACGTCAAAAACTTAGTGTAATTAAATCTTTAGTGGATCGAGCAAAACGAATTTGTGGTCGTGAATATAAATATTTAATAAAATCTTTATAAGCTAATGGATCTTCACTTTGTAAAGAACCAGCGTCGTTTACGTATGCTTTTTAGAATAAATTATTTGCGGACCATCCTATATCTAAAATTTCAAAAGTTTACGCGATATTGCACAACGAATAATTTATTAATCACCGCTGACGTGTATTTCTAAAAACCAGTAAGTTTTTGCACGTCAGAACGATTACAACCAATCGCATAACGGCATCCCCGCACGGTAGCCGCGAAGCCGCCCGCAGATGCACCTTTATAAACCCGCGACGCGCGTCGATGAAGGGATGTTGAATCGAAGTAGATTCAAGTCAAGCCGATATCTAGCCGCCACCGTACCGATTGCTTCGTGTAAGCACCGACCTGCTAATTACCGCCGTGAATGTTGTAGATTCAAGTCAAGCCGATATCCCGCCGCCGCCACCGTACCGATTGCTTCGTGTAAGCACCGACCTGCTAATCACCGCCGAAGAGTCCATCGCGATCGTGTGATAACGCGCACCACCTCGCACCGGGCAACTTAAAGTTTAATCCTGTACTGCCATTGATAGACACGTAAGTTGTAAAGTTATAAAATCTGACAATTTACAATCAAACACTACAGAACGTAAATAACGCCGGGCTGAGTCTCCAGGAGTTATACCAGTACACTAACACCCAGAGTGCCACGAAGGGTAGATCCCGACGTCACTCGCAAACACAAAGTACACTAACACCCAGAGTTCCACGCAGGGGTAACCCCCGACGTCACTCGCAAACACTTGTGGGTGAAGGGTTGTTACTGGGCTGTAAAGACCTGCGACCTTTCTCTTAGTCTATCCGGTTAAGACAGGCCATCGCCTAAGTCTTCTGAGTATTACTGAGACCCCGCTCGAAACTCATACATACCATACATACAGACAAACACAATAACCGTACACGGTGTCGCTAATCGCAGGAGAGTACACCCGAAACCTGTTGTATAAATTTGTAGTCAATATAACCATCGCGAAACACCTAGTGTGAGATCGTTTGTAAATAAACTAGATAGTACGTAACTTATCTAATATTTACCGACAGTTAAATAATATAAATATGACTTGGTGTATATTACGATTTACCTTAAACCTATTAAAGGCATTTTAGAGTAGTTTTAATATCAAGTATTTTGTTCCCTTGATTGATTGTAGATAATTAGACTTAGTATAGAAATCCGTAATTAATTCCGTTAGATAAATAATCTAATTGCGTAATCAAACCGGTTATAATTAAAGAAAGACAGTCCCGAGATCTCGCATTTGCATACGCGCATTTCGCGTGTATTATTTCCTGGGAGTACGACATACTCGCTTCAGCGCTCCAGAGTTACTGAAGAATAAATAATCATGCCATGCGCATAAGCCGAGAACGATATCGATTTTCTCCGTCCGAGTTCGTTGCACTGGCGCCGTTGAACAAAAACTATATTGAAGCAACTGTACCAGCTTCTGTAAATACAGGACCGTATCCTAAATTTTACATACTAATTAAGGAGTAAGTTAAGATAATCCATATATCTATATTTACAGAAACGACTACGTACCCAGTAGACCGCCGCCCCAGGAGAACGAGAGTGAGGAGCCGCTCTGACCAACAGCAACAATACATTTTTGAGTTGTCAATAATCACATGTCCTATATTGTTACATTTATTTAATATACGTTTTAGCACGCTTTAAAAGATTTATTTAAGGTGACAGTGTCAGCCCACTAATTAATACGAACCACACCCCGTTTATTAAATAAATTATAAACACGACTGATCAAAGCTGAGGCAACATAAAACCGCGTTGGGTTACAAAAACCAGAAGGGGGCATATTAAAAATTGCACCCTAACGTAAAACTATGTATGTAGGGAAAACTGACGTAGCAGAGCAGGTTACAACTTACTGATATTAATAATGTTATTACATCTGCTAAAATTAACCATAATAAAAAACCAGTTCTTAATGATGGTACGCTTTTCTTCCTTTTATAACGAATGATACAGATAGAAAGCTACGTTTTGTGGTTCCAATGTATACTTTTCCACACGAACAAGATAACTTATACACTCCAGAAGATGATAATGGGTTTGAAACATATTTAAGTGACCTTAAATGTTCTTTAATTTATTTTTTTTTGTAGGTTTAAAAACAGTCCGAATGGCATGATTAATTAGAATTTTTTCAATTCTATCTGTAACAGGAGTTATAAAAGAAAGAAAAGCAGTACCAACTTTAAGCACTAGTTTTTGTTTATGGTTTGGTCTAGCTGGTGTAAAACATTAAATATCTTTTAGTGAATATCCATTAGCTATAGTGATCTTGTTAAATATTTACATTTATCTTTCAAAAATCCAGGATCACAAATTCGTTTAGCTCGATACCTTACAGATTTAATTACACCAACTTTTTGACGTGAATGGTGGTTTGATAATTTATGAAGGTATCTATCGGTGTGTGTCTCGTCTTTCGGTAAACCGCAAAGGATAGTAAATGATTAGTTGTAGATATTAGTATGTCTAGAGATGGTAAACTTATATTAGTTTGGTCTTGCAACTGGATGCTAGGATTATACCATTTATAAAAATTAAAAATTCATGTAGTGCCTTTTCACCATTTCGCCAAATAACAAATGTCATCTACACGTCTATACCAAACCAGAAGTTCCTTAGCTGCATTTTCTAGAGCTTATGCTAATTAATTGACTAATTTTTCCGTGTAAAAATTAACTACAATAGGACTAAGAGGGCTACCCATTGCTACACCATCCAGCTGTTCATATAATTTTTATCCCGTTGAAAAAATCATTGTAATGTAGTCCTGAAAAAGAATTGTTGTATTCTTTAGAAAGATGTGACCAATATAATCAATAGTTTCTTTTAGAGCAACTTGTGTAAAAAGTCAAATATCAAAGCTGACTATTATATTACCCTCTTCAATTCTGAAATTATATATTTATTCTATGAAATCGGTAGAATATTTAATATAACGGTGTGTTTTACCCATATGAGGTTGTAATAAAGATGCAAGATGTTTTGCGAGATTTCATGTAGGTGAACCAATTCCACTAACCATATAGTTTTGATGGCAGAAGTTCATAGTTAGCTTTATCTCTTCAGGGGTAGATGATAAATGAAAAGGTATTTTAATTTTTTAAAATAGGCTTTTTTGTAGAATCTTTAAGAAACTACAGTTAAATGTGTAATTAAAAAAGAAAAAAACTACCGAAATTATTGTAACAATGAAAATAGGAAATTAGAATTATACATTTAAAATTGAAATATAAATTTTATTTCAACTGAGAGATGCTATTATGTTATTACAAACAGATTTGTTTAGGAATGTGTATTTTTTACAAAGATAAGTACAGTGGCAATAAAGAAATTGACATCTGTAATTTCAATTAAGCTTACAGTTATTTATCTTTGCTATAATTTTTCAGTAGTTAGAGTTTTATTAGAAATCTAGTCATTGGCATGTCAATTTAAAATTTATTTCAATTTTAAATTTATAATTCTAATTTCCTATCTTCATTGCTAGTATAATTTATGTATTTTTTTTTCTTTTTTAATAACGCATATAACTGTATAGTCTCTTGAAGAAGAAATAATATTCACTGATATAATCAAATTTCATATAAATTGGAATATACAAATAAAATAAATCTAGAATCATTGTCTGTAGACTATTCAACTGATATATTCGATTTATTTTTACATTCCACCTCAGTTATACAAACTAACTATAGATCCACTACTGTGGTCTCAAGCTCAATCAAACTACCACCATCAAGCAAGCAAAGACAATCATAAACCTATACAAGAATCTAAATATTCCTAGAAATTGGCAATTCGCCAGAATCTTACAACCTTTACAACAATAGCAGAATTCCGCTATGGAAAAAGACCAGGAACACATCAACATGATGCCTAGGTGGTCAAACTACAACCTTTGAAGTCAGGGAGAATGTTCCGATCAACATTTATTAATTTCTTTCAGAGGCGACAATACATTTAATCATAGACTTATTAATTTTGATTTTTATTCAAATTCTCAGAACTGCAATATGTTCAATTACTGTAAACAGTGCTACCTTAATTTCAATTTAACACCTATATAATTTTAACAATTTACAAATTCTGTTCTATTAACCGTAAGTTGAAACACTATATAATTTCGCATTCTATCTATAAGTAGCTCGAACAATGCAGCATATTTTAACTTTACACATGTAAGTACTTTATGTGACTGAGTAGTTTTATGATTGTATGTACGTTCGTATTCGTTATTTTGACTTTGACTTAACTTTGTAATCTTAAAAAATTTAGCCCTATTCTTAATTTTAATATTTTTTAATCTTAAAAACGTAATTTCTATTACCCAATTATTTATCTATTTAGAGTATGTAGAACTAATTACAAAAATGCATAACGGAACATTACCATATAGAGCATTCGCCACACTTTTCATTTTGAGCGAATAGATTTGTATAGAAACTCAAATTTGTATAATAAAAGTAATTCAAATGTCGTTTTCTCACACTACTGTCAACTAAACTCATCATTTAATAACCAACAGAAAATATCCACGTATACAGGGTGTCTCAAATAGAATAGGATGGTATGGGTATCTTTCTTATTATTAAAGACGGAGATTTGGTTAAATGGGCAATATTGTGCAATTTTTTGGGCCGAGTTCGATTCCGTTGAGAAACATTTCAGTTTCCGAACAGTTTCGAAATTATTTAACAAAAAAGGAAAAATCGTCGATTTCTAAAAACTTAAATATCTCCGCAATTATCAAAAATATGAAAAAAGGTTTCACCTCAAAGTTACTTACTTCGATGAGGCACACTTAAAAATGATGTTAAAATGAAATTCAAGATGGCGGTTTCCAAGATATTAATAGCAACTTTGTTATTTTAAATGGGAGACATATTGGATTTTTACACAGTTAAATGGGATTTTTTTCTCTTTTCAACGTTGTATAACAAACCTATGTACGAAAAAAAAATTATGGGAAATATTAATTGTTTTCATTTTAAATCAAGTAGCCATGATAAAACAAAATTTGTTATAATACGACTAACTGTCAAGTTGTATTAGTTTATATTGATTGTGTAAATAATTAGTATTGCTGTGTTGTATTATTAAGTGATAAATTTATAATAATTGTTTTTTCTTTAATTATTTGTAATGGCGAGCTTTCCAACAAATGAACAATATGATATGTTTTGTACATACATAAAGTGCTGCAAAAACACCCGTCTTGCTGTTCAAGAATATCTAACAAATTTTCCAGAGCGTAGGTAACCGAACATGAAAATATTTGCAAGATTAGATTCAAATATGCAGCGTTATGGATGTCTTAAAAAGCCCAATAGGAACATAAACGTGGTTACTGAAGATGAGGAATTTACTTTAGCTTGTGTGCAGGTAAATCCGAATATTTCGACTCGAGAAACTGAAGCTCTAGTTAACGGATCTAAGACTATATCATCGAGAATTAAAAAAAAACACAATTTCCACGCATATAAATTACACATTGCGCAGACTTTTCGACCAAATGATAATATCCGTAGAACAACATTTTGTAGATGGTTTTTGAATAAAATTGCAGAGCATGGTGATTTTATAAATTAAGTTTTATGGATTGACGAATCTTACTTCTCCAATTGTGGATTACTTAATCGCTATAATGAGCAGCATTGGGCACAGGAAAATCCACACATAGTGGTTTCACGGCGAAACCAGGTTCGTTTCGGATTTAATGTTTTTGTGGCATATTGGGAAATCGTTTAGTTGTTCCTATAATTTTTTATGGAACCTTAACAGCGCAGCGTTACATGTAAATTCTGCAAACATATCTTGAAGATTTATTAGATGATCTAGATTTGGCATAAAATGCTCAAATATCAGCAGGATGGCGCTCCCGCACATAATGCTGGCAATGTTATCCGATATTTAAATGACCGTTTTGATAATAGAGTAATTGGCACCAATATACCTAATCACTGGCCAGCCAGATCCGCAGATTTAACCCCTCTGGACTTTTATTTATGGGACACTATAAAAAATAAAGTGTATGGTAGTAATGTCTATTACAATAATGCAGAACTACGTGAAGGAGTGGTGGTGGCCTTTAACGATGTTCATCGGAATACATTGCGAACACTTTGAACATTTATTGTAATGTAATATGGTTTTACCATTTGCTAATATCACGGTGTATCGTTGTGTTTAATTTGTTTAATAAATAATTTTTATTTGCAAATTGTTAATCATGGCTACTTGATTTAAAATGAAAACAATTAATTATTAGTACATACGTTGATATACACCGTTGAAAAGAGAAAAAATTCCATTTAATTGTGTAAAAGTCCAATATGGCGCCCATTTAAAATAGGAAAGTTGATATTAATACCTTGGAAACCGCCACCTTGAATTTTATTTTGACATACTTTTTAAGTGTACCTCACCGAAGTAAGTAACTTTGAGCTGAAACTTTTTTTCATATCTTTTATAATTGCGGAGATATTTGAGTTTTTAGAAATCGGCGATTTTTGTTTTTTCTTTAAATAATTTCGGAACTGTTCGGAAATTGAAATGTTTCTCAATGGAATCGAACTCGGCCCAAAAAATGGCCCAATATTGCCAATATTGCATATAACCAAATCTCTATCTTTAATAAGCAGGAAGGTACCCATACTATCCTACCCTGTTTGGGACACGCTGTATAGTGTAGAACCATTGTTTAAAATTACAAGAATGTGTAAGATGATTGTTTACACTATAAGAAGCCAAACTGTTATGATTCAGTCCAACGTAAACTGTTTATCTAAATAAAGTCTATTATTACTCAAGGGTCACTTCTTCAAAATTCTGAACATCTTTAAATTAAACAGCAGTTTAGGATGTTACCTCATTATTAATAATTTAATTCTTTTCTTTAATTCACCATACAGATCACTATACTAAATACGTAATTCATGTAAAAATAAGTGGTTCAAGTTGTGTGATCGTATACAAAATATAAATACCATTAAATAAAAATGAAATTATTGTTAAAATTTATAACTTAATGCTTTAACTCAAAAAAAATCAGATTTTAATATGTACATTCAATTTAAAGTAAGTTTCTTCATATAATAACTAAAGTTTATAGACCGTTTTCACGCCATTAGATTCATATCTCTGTTTATTTATAGAGTTGAAAATGGAGATCCGTTCACGTTATAATGGGTGAGAAAACAAATATTTAACAAAACTTTAATTAAACTCCCTATATGGTTTGAGTGAGTCTGTCATTATTTTGTTAATACCTCCCAGTTGGTTAAAATGGATTTCAAATATTAAACAAAACATGCAAGGAATTTGAGTGAAACTTATAACATTCTCAAGTATTAATTAAAATGTTACTGCAAATTAAATCATAACCAGATTATTGTAAAACTGAAAGCTGTGCATTAATCGCTTTATTGAGAAATACTGTTATGATTTTAGTAGTTTGAAGCAGTTTTAAATTCGTGTTCACCTTATTCCTAAAAATCTAAAATATTCCAAATATGAGTACTTGATATGAAGTAAAAAAGGAAATGTAATGCTCTTTGTATAACACAACTATTGTAATATAGGTTTTAGAAATCTTAGAAACGGTACCGATTACAAAACCAGAAATCCTGCACTTTTTTAATGATTTCTATAAATTCCCCACATTTCTGACCCTTAAGTGCAAAGTCTCAAAATCAAATGTCGGTAATTTTTTCTATCGTGCCCTTTCGATTTGCACTTCAATTGCCTTGATTTTATATCAATACCGAACCAATAGTATGGCAGCGCCGGGGAGAGGTGCTCATGGTGGACTCGTGAATGGGGATATAATTATTACTGTCAAATGCATCTGTTTCCCTTTATCTTAGTGCGAAGTTCCCACTTAAAGAAAGACGGGTTATAATTTATACGTCTGCCATATATTTTAAATGCAGGACTTAAAAACTTATGTCGATTCTAAAGTCAAAGCGCACGACGCTGTCAGATGTATTAGTTTCCATTGTATTTGTAAAAACAGTTTTTTTTTCAAAACTATTATTATTAATATTCACTATTACGAGGTAAGTTCATAATGCAAAATGTATTCCCAATTGATTGAATGCATTTATTTATTTTGCAGCAAATAATGTTATTAAAAGGTAAATTTTGAAAAGCCAAACTCAAGTAATGTTAATGAACATACTGCGTTATTTCGAGATGGAACTCGATAACGGGGGGCCAAGTTTACCTTTAACTTCCATTATCCAGGTACGCTAATAATTTTTACTATTTAAATTTATATTTATGTAATATTGTGTTGCAGCGAACTGCTCTCGTATGCGGCATTTCCGAGAAAACCGTAACTCGGACAAAGGCAAGAATGGCTCTCGCTTTAGAAGTTGGGAAATTGGCGCCGGGTTCACTGCAAAAACATAGGCTGCGTTTGAAGTTGAAGTCAGAGGATGTCTAAGAATACGTGAAAGACGTTTTGAAACGAAAAATTTACACCATGCATGCAACTGGTAAATAATTCAGAAATTATTGTTGAAATGGAGTTAATCACTGCTTAATTTTAGGCTCACATATTACTATCGAAAAACTCCAAACTGAACTTAAAGAAGATAAATTATTTACCTTCAGTAAAACGAGTTTGAAACAATTGTTAAACAAAATTGGTTTTGAATTCAAAGTTGACGATGGAAGAAGGCGTTTCATGGAGCAGGTTCATATTGCTGGTGCTCGAGCAACATTTTTGCGAAAATATTTTGCCAATAAAAATTGCGATATTAGTTACGATCCTATCTTTTTGGATGAGACGTGGATTTCTAGTCCAGGAAGCGTTCGAAAATCATGGCATGATAATGATTTGAAAAGTACAAAAAACAAACCACTAGGAGAAGGGAAACGGTAATTAAAATAGTCCGATTTGTTAAAAATATTTTTAACCGAACAAATTTTAGTTTTATCGTATTGAGTGCTGGCAACAAGGATGGTTTTATACCTAATTCATAATTGGTATTTTCCAGTAAAAGTAAGACAGCAGACTACCACGATAATATGAACGCTGATTTATTTCAAAAATGGTTTCAAGAACAGCTTTTACCAAATTTAGAAAAACCAAGTTTGATAATTCTTGACAATGCCAGTTATCATTCTACATTAGTAGTAATTACCTTCAGGTAGTTGGAAGAAAGATCTTCAATTTCTAAGAAAACACAACATTTCTCATTCTAATGATATGCAGAAAGTGGAATATTACAAATTGCCAAGGATTTGCAACTTCCAAAAATATATGCAATTGATGAAATCGCTCATCAATGGGGACATCAAATTTTACGTTCACCTCCGTATCACTGCCAATTCAACCCTATCGAGTTAACATGGGCAAATTGTAAACAGTATTACAACAAAAACGTTGGAAGACAGGGCTTCAGGGACGAGAATGTTTTATCGTTATGGAAGGATTCATTAAACCTGGTAACTGGAGAACTGGCAAAAGTGTATTTTACATGCTGAAGAGGAAATGAGCCAGTGGTGGGACGTTCAAAAATCTGAGGAGATGGTAAAACCTCTAGTAATCAATGTCGAACAGTCGAGTGAAGATGATGTGAAAGTGAAGGTGATGACTTTAAGATGTCCAATATTTGAATTTAAAGTAAAAATTAGAATCTTAGTTACTTTATAACATTGTAAAGAATTATTATATTTAACATACCTGTAGCTGTACTTAGGTTTCCATTCGTATATATATATATATATATATATATATATATATATATATATATATATATATATATATAGACAAACTGTAAACTGAGATCTCTAACATCCAATACAGTGTATTTATTTATGACAAAATAAGTTATTTATAAGTGGCTTCGATAACCAAATTACAGTCTTGACTCTTTTGACGCAGTGAGATCTGTCGGCTAAAAATGATCCTCCGCAATTAACCAAACTTTTCGCACTTCATTCGGACACTGCCTACTGCTAACTAATTCGTTTCTTATTGAAAACTATTGATATAATTAATTTGTAAAACAGATCCAAAAAGAAATTTTGTTGACCCGGTCTCGGTTCTGATAATCATTTACAGTTGTACAATATATTTTTATCATATGACTACCAACACTCGGTGGACTTTACGTGCCACAGACCTTAAACGAAATTCGACATTATTTATACGAGTGGATGGGGATTTTTAAGACCTTTAGGATGCTAAATCCCGAGATATTCGAACAATAATTTTATTTAAATTTGACAGCGAGGCTTAAATTTGAAAATATAACCTAGAAACATTGACGATGTTTTGTTGGTAATCAAAATTACTAACTATATGAACCAATAACGACATACGTTTTTAAAATCTTAAACAATGCTTTACTAAAAAATTAGGTATAAGACACCTTTCGCCGGCCCGACTTTAAGACGATAAATCGAGGGTTAGAGATTTATTAAACGCACCGTATGGGAAATTTTCAAACTTTCTGTATTTAGTGTTAAAACCAAATCAAATAAAATTATTCCCTTAAATGTAATTAACCCGAAATTGAGCCCGTAAATTAACATATTAACCGTTAAAACTGATAGCGCATTACAGAGGGGAGTATCAATCATTAAGCCGTAAAATGTTATGTAAGGAATGGCGACTGAAAAGTAGTTTCAAACACCTTGGGATATTCAGTTGTTTTCATGATAAACCAACTTAAAAGATTACCCCGTTAAATGTAAGTACCGATTTTCTTTTATTACTTCTCAGTTAAATATACCACAAATAATAACCTATTTTGTATTATAATACACTTGAATGAAAAGCTACAAACAAGTCTTGCATATGAATTCGCTTTAGAAATAGGTACGCCCCAGCGTTCAAGTAAATTTTAGACCCGACAAATATAATTGGTTTATACTTAATTGGAAAAATAATTAAAACTAGCACCGTCAGTATAAATTAATTAATTTATTTGTAAAAATTATATTCTCTGTAATAGAGATTTGACCGTGAAATACGTCTTTGTGAATGGATTTTATTTAAAATAGAACACACATGTCAATATCAAAGATGTTAGCGTATTTGTTGCGGTCTGCGACTACCGTTTAGATATAAGTTTGGTAATTTTGTAGTCGATGTATATTGTCAACACAAACAAAATTAATTGCATTTAGCGACCTTCAATATTAAACGATATAATTGAAATGTTGAATAACTTTTACTATGTATAAGAAAATAGCTCTACGATCGTATAGGTGAAGTTGGTCTGTTAATCTACTAGCTAGTGTGTAAAATACAACGTACTTTAAAAATTACAACCAAACGTTGACATATGTGAAAGTAGGCAATTTGCTTCTGTAATTTTGAATTCTGAGTTGACAGAATTATCCGTTAATTAGTAATTAATCCGTTATGTAAACAGTTATCTTTTTATGTATGAAGTGGTAATTTTTTATACTAATCCCTCCGTTATGAGATGAGAAATAATTGTAGTATATTGATTTAACCAGAAAATCAATAATTAATTATAATTCAAACAAACTCTGATGTTACTGCCTGATCACAGAGAGTATTGGGATTTCCAAAAGGTTTCACCACCATCGTGGGCGAGCTTATATGAGTAGACTACCTAAGTATTCTGCCATCTTTATTGTGTTTATATCTACGCGAAACGTACAGCAACTTATTGTAAATTATGAGGTAAAATAGTTGCTTAAATGCTTAGTTAAATTTGCTTTAGTGGACCCTTGTTCAAAGATCAATTTGGAAATAATTTAGATTAATAATGGTCTTAATTGTAGTGTACGATAAGCACAAATTAACATATACTAAAACTATCCTGTTTTTTATTAGGTTAGGTTTCCGTTTTTTTCTAGATGTGCGCTAACGTCCAAGTATATTGGTAAAAAAAACCACACATCGAAAACTCTGGACGTTCCGCATTTTTTAGCTGACCTGGTAATTACACAAACAATCCGTATAATAAAAATTTTTATATTTTGACAGACACATGTTGAACCAGACTATATGTAAGTATAGAAATGTAAAAATCGACACTATGGAACAATACCGAAAGAATAGAATTACTATTTAGTGCGATTACAAAATGTTTGTAACAAACAAGAAAATGGTACTTTTAGTTTTCAATGGTGATATTATTATGAAAAATTGTTAATTCATTTGGTTGAGGAATCATCAAAATTTCCAATGGTTATAAATGTATGCCGATATGCTTTACGGTTCATTTTCAAACTGTTAAAATTTCGACAAGTTTATTTTAACTTAGAACTAATACTTTTTGGAAGTTTAAACTTTTTCTGAAAGTTTATTGCACGCTGATTAGATAAGATGCATTTTGAAATCCAATATTTAATTCAAATTGATTGAAAACTCAATTGAAGACTGAACAGAGGAGATTAGCGATACGTATTCCCCGCAATACTGCATAATAGTTATATATATATATATATATATATATATATATATATATATATCAATAGAAACTCATTACTTAGTGCACCTAACATGTGCATGTACATGTTTTGGAAATTTCATCATGTCAATATCTAGATTGCAATTTTATAAACGACACCTTGTGCAACTGATGTTTCCACTCAAACAATTCCTCTTAGTTATGCTTGTAAGTATTTAAACAAGTCTGAAGGCATACCTAAGAACGCTAATCCTTCGAGAGATTTATGCAAAGTATTAATAAGACGAGACTTTTGGGAAGTACTGAACGCATAGAAGAAATGACTGCAATTTAAATATATCTAGTAAGTATAAAAGGAGCTTCATAATAATAATTACTGAACACTAGTACAACATACGTTATGTGTCAATTTAATAATAATATTAAATTTGTTTAATTATTTAGAGTACGGCAACCACAAAATACGTATTTATAACTTCTTGGTTTAAAATAGCTTAAACCGTTGATCGCGCATTATATAATTAATATTAAAAGTAAATACATTAACGTAAACCCTTAATTTTTGTATTACGTAAATACGGTAGCAAACCTTCCCAAAAGATAATTATATGTACGAAGCTTCCACTTTCGATTTTTGTGAAGAAATATAACCTTTAATTTAACATATTAATCCTTTTTTTACAATACTAAGAAATTGATAAACTTTAGCAAAATAGATAAAACTCATTTTAAGCTTAAAATGTGAAACGGTGGAAATCAGGATTTCTATTATGGTCCGTCTTTTAGTGAGAATAGTTAGGATGTATACCGGTTGCCCGTTTTCAAACCGGGCCATAGGGATTTAACATTGAATTTAACATTTTTGTGAATTCCTGCTCGCTAATTCGGCCTACAGAATATATTTTGATATCAATGGAATAAGAAAATTATTGCCCATCGGATGATATCAAGCATTAAATTATTTTCATCGATTTTTATTGAAAAATTTTGAAATATGAGTAGTACCCCGGCACCTTCCCCTACCCTCTTTTTACGGTGCAAGCCCCCCCCCCCCCGCCACCCTATTTATATGCCCACATAGGGGACCGGATTTTCCACCCTTATTTTTACTCGCTTACGTGTAGGACGTATTTTTTCACCCCTATTTTTACACACCCACGTGTGAGACCGTATTTTCAACCATAATTATTTACATGTACCTGCGTGTGAGTCCGTATTTTTCAGCCCTCTGCATTCCTATTTTTACATATACCTACGTGTGAGTCCGTATTTTTCAACCCTCTGCATCCCTAATTATTTTTACATATACATGCGTTTGTGTCCGTGTTTTCAACCCACTGCATACCTAATTATTTTTACTCGCTTACGTATAGGAGGTGTATTTTCACCCCCTATTTTGTGACGCATGTAGGACATATTTTATATTTTTTCTGATATTAAAAGAAACTAATCAAGGTAAAGATAACGTATACGTTTGATTTTAAAATACACTATTAAATTCTATAATGACAATAAACAGTTAATGGTATTGCATAATCAGTTAATTACCCTGTTGTGAATGTACGGTTTAGCGACTATTTAAAATGTGTTTTTATTATTAAAATTTAGTAGAATTCCGTATTGAATTTTATCGAAGGAGATTGCATAATTGTTGTTATTAAATTATTGTTAGATTTCTTTTAATCCCCATCTACAGATTGTGGTCCTCTACCTGTTTGAAAATTCATATGAATATATTTTAAAATGAAATTGCTTTAAAAATAAAATCTGTAATTAACTAATTGATTAACCTGCTTACAGCAATAGTAATCATCGAACATTAAGGAATGTCGCTTTTATTTATTTACCTTTTAATACGTATCATTTACATGCAATATATTTTAGTTTTAAATATGAGTCACAATGTGTCGCAATCCTTT
Source organism: Vesta saturnalis (assembly GCA_036346205.1). Lineage (NCBI taxonomy): Eukaryota > Metazoa > Arthropoda > Insecta > Coleoptera > Lampyridae > Vesta > Vesta saturnalis. Next base: position 808,248 of record JARFJB010000931.1, on the reverse strand, counting down.
TTGCTTTAATTATGGGTCATAATTAAATCTAGTTGTCGCTCAAGGTAATCACTACCAAATTAATCTCATGTACAACAAGAAACTTAATATCAATAATGTATAACAAAGTATTTTTTATAATGCCATTTTTCGCATAGTTTAATGTCCATGTATGGGTCGTATTTTAGCCTTGGGAGATCGGATTTGGTCTGGGTCAGAATAGGGGTTGGTCCAGTATCGGAGATTGTATTCTAAATTGTCTCCTGTGAAAGTTAGCTTTACAAAAACACAAACACAACCACAAGCACGAGCACGAGCACAAGCATAAACACAAGCACAGGAACAATTACAAGCCCAAGAACCAGCACATGCACAAACACAAGCACAGGAACAAACACAAGCACAAGAACCAGCACGAGCGCAATAACAAACACAAGCACAGGAACAAGCACAAACACAAGAATCAACACAAGCACAATCACAAGTACAAGCACAAGCGCAAGCACAAGTACATACAAACACACAAACACACAAACACGAAAAACGAAAAATCGCAAACACGAAAAATGAAAACGGAAAATTCGCAAACACGAAAAACGAAAAATCGCAAACACGAAAAACGAAAACGAAAAATTCGCAAACACGAAAAATGAAAACGAAAAATTCGCAAACACGAAAAACAAAAAATCGCAAACACGAAAAACGAAAACGAAAAATTCGCAAACACGAAATATGAAAACGAAAATTCGCAAACACGAAAAACGAAAAA
>JARFJB010000931.1:570000-802500 GCA_036346205.1 Vesta saturnalis | reverse complement strand
TAACATAGTTGCAATGCACGTGTTTCACTTAACACAGGTCATTACAAATATTACGTCGCAAATATCAGAGATACAGCGGCACCAGCACAAAGTTCTCATAGAAATTATCTGCCTCATAGGGCAGAAAAATGTTATCCGTATAAAACGGGGTACCCAATACCATCAGATATTTAAATTCATCAATGTGCTCTGTTGGAGCATGTTGTGTTCCATGACACATATAACCCAATAGGGTTGTTTTGGCATGGAAGAAGGTAATACTCTGTCGACCCCATTTTTCTTAATATATGTATGATTTGTAATCTACTATATAAAGTCACAATTCTAACAGTTGATTTATTGCATTAATTAAGGGAAATATTGTTTTTTTCTGCAATACTCATTACAAGCTTTATTTTACAATGATCCAGTATACTTAATCCCTTAAGTGCCATAGTCTTCCCATTCATACCTATGCAGCGTATTTGTGTTTATAGGATAGGAAATATCGCAACTTAGGGCTCATCATGTTTATAGATTTTTGCCATAAAATCACTTACTCCATTGTTTATAGCCGCTTCTTGTCATAAATGCGCAAAAGAATTATTGGTTTTGTTAAATTAACTTAGACTGTATATCACTAGCGAAAAATTACAATGAAATTACACAATTTTTGCTGAGTAATAAGAATCTGCGCAGTATAGTTATGATTGATACTGTATCCTATACATGTTCTATTATATTGTGTACGATTTACTTGTATGACCGCTGATGGTAATAGCTTATTGAAACGTGTTTAGTGTTATAAATTTTATTTGAGCGGCCGTGATTGTGAGTAAAACTCTCAAGAAGTATTGAAATACTAATGTTGCTTTTATAATTAGTCATGTGTGGATGTCTGAGTGCCATTTTTTCTCTCTTTCACTTTATCGAATTTTTGGTGTTAACTAGGTCACAAATTAAGAATTAGATTGACGTGTCTTTTGCTGTTGATTTTTGTTGAGCTCATTGTGAAGCTTAGTATTGTAGTTCGAATCAAATTCAGTTCATATCTAAAATGTTTTTTATTGGTTGTTAATTTAGTTGCAATTGGATATGTTATAAAGTTTTTCAAGGTTCAGCTAGTTAGAATAGAGTTTTAAAAGTTATTTAATGTTGAGTAAACTAAAAGGTGTTTGGGTAAATATAAGATGCGAATATTAAGTTACTTTTGTATTGCGTTTTTGATAACGTCAACTTGAGGCACAGTTTGGGAATGAGTGCCGCGACTCTTTCTGTTTAAAGTTCACCGGTTCGTTTTGGGTTAAGATTTACCGTTTGTAGAATGTGGAAAATTCTTTTGAACTACAATATGTCCGGTTGTGAAAGTAAGTGCGCGATATTAGTTTGCGGAATAAATCTGTTTCGTTGTATGCGTGCTGATAATGCAGTTCCCAAAGTGAAATATTTATGTTAAAAGTCATGTACGAGATGATGTAAGTGCAGAGGGGGAAAAGTTTTTGGAAGATAATCAGTCAGTCTTAAGTTGGACGGTCGCTAAGTTAACTATCGGTCCTGGGAATTGGGAACGTTCCGTAGGAGTCGTTTACCCACAAGCCTGTTTGCAGATGTTATAGTGATTCAACAACCCAAGGATTGTCTCGCTTTGTCAGAATGGTTAAACGAAAGCTACCCAGACAAGTGGATTGGATGAAGAAGAAACTATAGAATGGCCACAACAATCTCCAGAGTCAACTCCTATGTATTTTTTTTCTGGGGATATTTAAAATCTGTAGTGTATAAAACACAACCAACAAGTCTCGATTAATTAAGGCAGCGTATTATTTAAACTAGTAGGGCAATTAGACCTGACACATTTCAAAAAGAGCGACATTTCAAAACAGACTTTATTACTGTATGGAAGTTAATGGTGGCCGTTATGAACAACTTATTAAATAATGGCTTACTTTTTCCGGAGGTTTGTTGATGAAATATTGTATTTATGTAATTAAATTACTTTAAGCCCCGAAAATGGCTGAATAACCGCCGAAACGTTGATAAGTGAAAATCTGAAAACGTATTGCTTTCCCTAAGTTTATTTGACCTTTACCAACAAATACCCGGAAAAGATCCAGCGCAGCTCATAACAACCAAATTGAATAATCTTTTGTTCCTTCATTTTTGTCGATTTTTAGTAGTTTATTTTAAAGGATGTTTACGCTGAAACAGTACATTTTATTTAGGCAAACAGGGTATGGTTGGATCGAGATTTAAAAAAACCTTTTAAATGATGTATCATTTCATAGTCCGTCCAATTAAAAAAATCTGGGTATGGCCCCCGAGGGGAGGGGGTTAATGTGACATTCACTTCACGACTACCAAAAGATGTCCCCCTCCATTCAGAAATCGACCTGTCTCGGCTTTTTTGTTTACTTCAATGGGTTATCAAGATATTTAGGGTAGATCGTTTTTAATAGAACACAGTGTATAATAATAAGATTTAGTGTATTAATACGAGCTGAAATAATTAATGTCATCAGGCATCAGAACTATCGGTTATCGCCTTAGTTTCGTGTAAATATATTTTATAAATCTAGTGAACTTGCTATTTTGGTATTGCCGCAATTGACTTCCGGGTAAGAGGTACAACGAGAGGCCATCTCCCATCGCACCTTAAGGATTCCATCCAAGATAAAGTTCACTGCGGAGGGTTCTAGAGCTCATCCATTTGTTTTGCCTGTTTATTTTGTTTATAGTGGATTTATGAAATTAACATTTTATTTGTGGAGGTATAAGCGGATGTACGCAATTTGTTCTGTAGGGTTAATTGCGTTTTCGAAAATTTCAAGCTAGTAAGTTATATAACAAAATGTTTTCATCTGTGTATTGGTCGATTTATTGTTTTTCTCTTGCATTGATTTGTTTGGAAATTGTAGCCAAAATTTCATGTTGTATAATTGTTAACTTTTAAGTGATCAGAACTGACCCTTGTACATTATTGAAAATTTAAGATTTAGGAATATATTGGAAGTATACTGAATTTTTAAGATTTACTTGTAATCTCCTACCTGACCGCAGTGAAAAGCTATAAAGATGGAATTTGAAATTTCGAAATGTAAGAGTAATACGATAGGCGTAAAGGGTAGATTTGTTTACCAAATGTTGCTTGCTTTGAAAGAGACCCAATGACAAATTCATGTTTTGATATGATTTTTTTTATAAAGCTTTTGTTTAACTCAATAAATTAAGAGAGTTTCGCAATGGAGATTGTTCAGCTTTGTGTTTGTTTTTTTTTTCTTCTCAGTTAGTTTATGATAAATTCCTGTTTGACCTTGCAGTAGTTAGCGAAATATTTAGCGTTTAGCTTTGAAGGCGTGTAGTCTGGCGCCCATTATTGAGACAATTTGGTGATATTTAAAATGTGACAACCCCAATTTGCGACTTAAGGTAAATAGGGCGAGCTACGCTAAATATTAAAATTCTGTAACAATCCCTGCGACCCTTATATCCCACTGAGCAATCAGCATATTTTCATTATCTGTTACGTCCGGTGCTAATTCCGTTTTCACCTGTAACAAATTATAATTCTTATCAGAAAATTCTTTTAAGATTCAATATGTTTGTAAAGGTAAAAGTGAAGGAAAACGGTGTAGGTGTTTTCTACAAAGTTCAAGAGATCATCGCTAAATCGGATAAGCGCGAATTTTCTGTTTACTGCATTTGTAAAGCTGTCAGCCCGTACAAGAGCTAAAAAATAGTGGCGCCGTAATTCACTTTACAGATTGTACCAATATCATGTAATGATTTATACTCGGCATCATGCATAAATGAAAGGGCTGAACCAACTAGCACAATATCTGAATTACTGTAACAGCTTTTTAACCACCTTTGGCCTATTACAAAGCTCTTTTTATGTATAAATCTATAAGTAAAGGTAACACAGCTTAACCATTGAAATCTAAATAGTTTGCTAACTACAGAGCCTGTTAGACTATTCACTTGGTGTACAGTAATGCACTAAATTAATTTAGAACTAAAGTTACCTATGGTAGTGTGTTAGATATTAAACACCGGTTTATACAAAGTTTTTCAAGTGTTGTTTAATCTAAAGCAAAGATAAAGATAAACGTATTTAAAAGCATTAAGTAAATCGTGCAATAAAGCTACTTGTAATTATATATTTAATAAAACAAATCAATAAAGTAAATGCTTATTTGTCTTTTACTTCAGACTATAGAATAAATGTTCGATTTAGGGGGCAATAAAAACTAAAAAAAAATTCGGGCTCATTTGCGTAATTGTTAAAATTCAATATGTTTAGTTAATTCATCTTATCCGTACAACAAATTATTACCATTACGAACAGAGAGAAAATAAAACAAACTGAGAAAATAAATTCTAATGCTCTCATTTTATGCCACACATAAATCGATTTCTTTTTACTTGCAAAAAATCAACACAATGGAAACAAATTTAAATATCCATGACACTTTTAAAATGAATACATACAGGAAGAGAACCGCTCGTTTGAACATTCATTGTGGTTTGTACCTTCGAATGTAAGAGCAGTTTCTCTGCTTAACAGTTTTAAATTGAAGGCAAATTGTATCCTTCTGTGTTGATAAAGATACAGTCACTGAAGAACTAAAATCAATATAAATTGTTATCATAGTACAGTGATTTGATTGGGCACAACTTTTTTGTACCTTAAAAGATACAAAAGTATTAATTAAGTATATGTAATAAAAATAATCTTAAATAATTTCTTTTTCTTAAATAAATTAATACTTCAAACAACAAAAGGAAAACGCAACACGGAACTGGTAATATTTTACATTTATAATTTTTTTTTTACATTTATAAAAAAAAACCAAGTTTGTAATTACACACATTATTCATCAATAATCTTTCTACAAATGGGTTTTAGTGTTAAAGTTAAATACTTAATGAGAACTGTGAAAGCTCTGGCGTTTTCGACATTTAACGTATCAAGAGACTTAAAGCTTCGTTACTTTAGAAAGCCGTGGGCGTTGTTCATCTAGTAATGGTTAATACCGTAATAAAATATTTATTGATTCTTATCACTATTATGTAATACCGTATTTTAATAGACCTTTTACTACGTCACCAGACACAATAAAAATTGTGAACATTAAGAAATTATTTTACTAACAAAAAAATTATATTAATAGAAGTGAAGCATATGTTACAAAATATATGACATTTGCTTGTTTTCTTTTCTCTGTACATATCTTCGACTTTCTTGACATGATCGACACCATTCCTCCAAATGATATTTGGCACAGTTTGTAATGTTAACTTGCAAAACGTCCTTCATTCTGAACGTTGTGTTTTCCTTTGCAACTCTATTTTTGACATAAACCCATACTAATTCAATTGGATTAAATTCACAGTGGTCCACTGGACGTCATAAGATTCTAACACTGTCTCCTTGTAATACTTTGACCACTTATTCAAGTAAATATTGTTTTTTATAATTGTACATACGAGATAATTCCAAAATTGAAGCCCTCGCCATTTCGCTAAATTGCATTGAATTACTCTGGTAACGGAACTTTTCGTTTGTTCAACCATTCAATTATATTTTGATTTCTTCAGGTGGTTGTGGGATTTCTAAAATATGGATCTATCATTGTGTGGTACGCATTCTTCATAATGCTGTTTATTCATTTTGTCATGGTAAGCTGCCGAACCGTTTTTTCCAACGAAGCATTTGGTACAACCTGATAAAAAGCCGTTTTCGTTGCCAATATCCAATATAATCACTATTTGTCCAGATCCAGAAGATCACTTGATTCCCCCCCTGAATTCGTTTATTTGTTGAATTGTCCATCGGTATTGATCAAAACTCGCGCGGTTTTCTGGGGTAACAAATTCCACCTAACCAAATTTTCTTGAATGGATTGCGCCTCACCATGTTTCATCAGTCAATATTCCATCCTGTTTCTCTGTACATACTTATGGAAAATCCGTACACTCGTCTGTCAATCTTTGGTGCAGCTCGATTATGGTTGGAAACCGTTTTTTCATATAAAAATTTAATATTTGTCTTCGTAGAACGCCATTTAGAAAATCATCGATATCTACTTTCGGTCTACCACTTCGTGACCTCGCCCCTGACTTTGTACCAGTACTACTTTCCCCTTCCTCCATTGATACCCTTACAACACTTCCTTCACTAATACCCAAGCATTCCGCAGCACGCTTTGTAACTTGATTAACAATAATTGCGGTTACGTAATTGTTTTCCGCTTCTAAGAAAGCTTTTACCTTTAGAACAATATGTTTAAACTCGGCGGACATATGCTTTGGCGTTTTTCTTTTTGGTAAGAAGCTGCAACGTTATACGTATATATATATATATATATATATATATATATATACATACTATAGTAGTAATATATTGACGTTGAAGGTACAAACATATGTAGAAATTTTTCATTCACGCGCTATAGTATATGTGTTTTTTACTAATAGTATTCCCGAACAAGTTAAGATTTGCCTAACGTGCTAAAGGTCTCAGGAGCACTGGGAGGGTTTAGGGATATTGTTAGGCAGCCGAGAAATATTTATGAATGTCTACCTTAAATTGACTTAAGTCAAAGTTTGCAGGAAAACAGGAACTGGTAGTGTATTCCGCATTTGGTTTCCGTATGGAAAAATGTAGATTGCTCCAGTTTAGTGTGACAAGATAGAATTTTGAGTGTGTAATTATGGTGTTACTGGCAAACCGAGTGTTCCTAGCGAAGATAACCTGCGAAGGTATTAAGGAGTGTATTTCAGAGCTACTAAGACTGTTCCACCGGACCTCTCTAATGTGATATTCCAAAGTTGGGTGACATATGAAAGAAGATAACCTGTTGAACGACTCTATCTGAACCCATACTGGTGGTCGTTTAGTTTATTGGACTCGAGGAACGAAAGTAGTTGATAGCTTTTTCCATAACTTTCGACAGAATGGACGTGATAGCTATTGGTCGATAGTTTGAAGGATCGGTTTTGTCGCCCTTTTCAGGAAAAGGTTGAACATTTGCCAACTTCTACGATAAGGAAAACTCTCCAGATGATATGAAGATCGCAAAGAGTTTGGACAATACAGGTACTAGCCCGGGGTAGCATTTTTTAAGGACGATAGCTGCAATACTGTCAGGGCTAGTCGCCTTGTTTGAGTCAAGTTTATTGGCAATTGATTTTAGGAGGTTGTAGAGAAAGTGTATTGATTTAATAGCGTATGGGGTAGATTTGGGTGACGGCACAATTTTCCAGAATCATTGACACATGAATTTGATGCAAAATAATCGACAAAGGGGTTTGGTTTTTCAGCAGGATCAGCTACTACAGCTGAGACGTTATGCGAGGAAAGGAAAGTATACTAAGGTTTTTACTGATGGTTTTAGCTAATGACCAAAATTTACCACCACCGAAAGGACATGAGACTAATTCTTTGAATTTATTTTCTTCAAACATCTTTTTGACCTTAGTGATGATGCTTTTTAACTATTCCTTGCGGCAATATAGTCGGCGTGATTTTCGACATACTTGTTTGGTTTCCATTTGGTTATAGTTTATGCTTTTGCGATAATGCTTCAGTGCAAGTCCTATTAAACCAGAGTTGGGAACGGACATGACTTACACGATTACGTTTTTGGGGATATGTAACTCCATACCCATCAAGATAACTTCAGTTATTGAAAGAGAAAAATTTGAAGAGGAGGACCGTTTAAAGCAATACTCACGCCAGGGGAAGGTTGCTAAAATCTAGCAGTTCGCTCCAGTTAGCTGATTTAACATACCATATAGTTCTATCTGTTTTTCGAATAACAGTGGGATTGGGTACAGAGGAAGTTATTTCGATTAGGCAGTGGTCTGATTGACTAAGTGGGGAAAGGACTTTTGTGTTATAGACCAGTGTATTAGTTGTAAGGAATAGGTCCGGGAGATGTGGAGCATGGTTAGGGTTGTCAGCGATTCTGGTTGGTTCGGAAATGATTTGTGTGAGATCACAGAATATAGCAAAGGTTTCTACACTATGACCTGCGGGATTAGTGGTGGATGAAAATTGAAGCCAATTTGAGGGCATTAAAATCTCCCAAAATTGAAATATTGCAAGATGGGAACTGTGATAAGAGGTAGTCTATTTTCAGACTAAGGTAATCAAAAAGATCTTGAAAGTCATTATCATTTTGGAGACATATACAAACAACAGTAGTATTTCACAAAGTGGGGATCAGAATGTTTGAACCAAATAGAGCCAAATTTGTTTTTTTCCAAAGTGGACATCTTTTTACAACCTACGTTGTCCTGGGTATTGGGTATACGCACATACTCCGCCTTTAAGGCGAAAGTTGGAGTGGAGGTTGTATCTGGGAAATTGCAGTTCAGGCGAATTAGTGCTTCCAGGGGAGACTTGTGTTTCTGATAAAAACATAATGTCCGGTTCCACTTGTTCAAGGTGTTGGTGAACAGCATTAAGATTCGACCTGCTTGAGTCCGGCCCTTTTGTGAATCCGAATGTGGCAGAATTTTATTCCAGGCCGATCTTGCTGTTATTAGTCTTGATTTTGTCATTGACGAATTTGTCCCCCCCCCCCTATAATTTTTGGGACGGATCGACGAATCGATGTGAGAGTGTGGGCGTCTCGCCCTACTCACTTGTGATATAGCGTCAGTTTTACTACTCGTCATTTTAAGGGTTTAGCCGTTAAAACGCGATGCTTGGCTAGAGCGTGTTGGCGAGTACATAAGGAATATAGGAGAAAGTGATCGGAAGCCCTTACCGACCTCAGAAAATTGGAGCACATGGTAAAGGTAGTGGCGGCATGGGTTACACATGCCTTCTACCTATGGAGTTGTAGATTATTAGAGCTGAAAAGGTAATATTCATTAGTTTACATTGCATCATACGAGAAAAATTTTTGTTTATACTATTGCTGAATGTAATTATATTGAAAACAAAGCAGGGTATTCATTAACCTAATTAAAAAAGATCGCGCATAAGTTGTATCGTACCCCAATCTGTTTATGGTAAGTTTCACAGGTCTTGACAGCATTAAGATTGAAATAAATTGTATATTTTGGTTTATAATTTAGGTTATAACTTGCATATTATTTCCATTTTAAACTAATCAAAAATGTTTATTATTGTAACTTTTCTATTTTTTTTTTAATTTCACTTTTATTTAATTGAAGGGTAATAATATACAACGATAATGGCCCTCTTAGCCTCCCCCGACTCTAATTACCTACTTTTAGGGTCAATTAATTACAATTGAAATTAAATATAGTAAAGTTACATTGAATTTTAAATTTGCTATCAAAGAAAAATGTAATATAACATAATATGAAATATAAGGTTATAATTAAACTTAAAATGTCATATAGCACCAAAAATAAAAGTTGGATTAACCTTTAGATTTGAAAACAAAGAAAAATGTTCAAAAACTAACCAGGTAATCGATTTTATGAGTTTTAACAGTCATCTGGCATAGATTTAAAGGAACCGTATTTTTTCGTAGAAATTCAATGCTATAGAAATATTAGATATTATTTACCCGCCTTTATTATTTATTTAAAGAACCATTTCACACATTACAAAAGTTCTACTGTTTAGAGTATTATTATTAATATTCAAACCGATAAAAATCTATTCAAAAGTTTCGTACATCGTATTTAAATTAGATTGTTACCTACACGACATGCTTTTATTTATTTGAGAAAAGAAAGAGTCTTTAATTATTTTAATTTAGAATTTCGATTACAAATTAAAGTTAGTTTGTTTATTTTATCTGTTTATTTGCTTTTTTATACTTTGGATTACGGATTCGATCTAGTCATTTAAGCTAATAAAAACGTTAACGGAGATGAAATACCGGGATATTTGAAAGGGGAAGGGAGGAGAGAAAGAAAGAAAATGATAGGGAGATTTAGACGTGGAAACAAATATTGGAGAAGGGGCGAAGGTAGAAAATATAGGCTGTGCGAGGAAGAGATAGAGACGGTTAAACGTATGCTGAAATGATGCAGGGAGTTAAAAGAAGAGAAGAGGACGGCAGAAGAGATACTAGAGGAAAAAGGAAGTGGAGGGACTGTAAGTAGGTGTAAATAGCATAATTGTAAAAACAATTACTTTGCAATATTTGTATAAAATAAACAAATAAATATAAATACTATAACTACATGTTTCTAAGATTAGACTTAATCTTTTTTAGAATGTTAGTGATTCAAGTATATTTTACTTAAAGAAAGAGTACTATTGTTATAGAGGAATGCCTTGAAAGATTAAGAGAAAGAACGTACAAGTTTCATTAAATTAGCTGACTGAAAAAAAATAGTTCTAAATCCAACTATCTACATACCATCTATAACTATGGTCTCATTTCACAAACTTTGCATAATTCAGAATTGATCGATTTGCCTATAACTTAACAACTCGTCATTAAAATAGAGTTCTTACGGATCTGCTACTAGCAGCTTTCATTTTCTTACAATGTTCCATGTCTCTATTGCAATCGAACACAATATTCAAACACGCAATAATCACTTTAGAACAGAATTACGCATATGGAATACGTCTTCTGGCAATTAAACTAAGCCCACGTGTTTTACGCATTTAATAGAACACTATAATGCGCAGCGCAATAAAGACATTGATTATTTCTTCATATATTATTATTTTCGTATTCTAAATGTTAATCATAACTTAATTGCATAAAAAGCGTTATAATTAAATTATGCAGCTGTGGGTGACGTAAGAGTTAGATTCTTCTTCATAGAATAAATGAGTTTATCATATTTCTATATTAAAAACATTAGTTCGTAACACAAAGCAACGGAATTATGCGAAATTATTCAATAAACATTATATAAACTAAATAAAATACTTACCAGCTATGATCATCATACAAATAGTAAAAATCCTTTCGTTGTCAGTTTCAGCTGCTACATTTCCAAATCCCACCGAAGTCATGCACGTCATGGTAAAATAAAGAGCTGTTACATACATAGCTTTTCTCGATGGTCCATTTGTGAGTACGGCGCTGTCTGAATTATTGTTTTGGTATTCATAAGAGTAAGGGCTTTGTGTAACATTGGCCAGTTTCCATAACCAACTGTATTGAACACCGTTGTCAGCATCTGATCGTCCGATAGAATACCAAATGCAAGCAAGCCAATGGGCCACTAACATATAAAAACAAAGCAGTAATATTAACATCGCCGCTCCATATTCTAAATATCTATCAAGTTTTCGCACCACTCTACCTAATCTTAACAAACGCACAACTTTTAACGCACTAAATAAGCTTCCGATACCCTGAAACACAAAAAGTTAGCTTTAGCGTCATTATATAAGTAGATAAAAAGTTGAAGATTGATTTTTTTCTTTTTGAAAGTTTATATAATAAAGTCATCAATAAATACAGACAGTTATGACGTTAATCCAAATATGGATACATGCAGCGTTCATAAACTCCATTTTTCTAATTTCTTCCATTTAAGAAAATCTACTTTTGAAGCTCGGAGATTATTAGATCCTGTATTTGAGATCTAATGCAAGTTCTGATTAAATCAAAGGATAACGCGGTTAACTTTAGAGGTTTTTGTTAGAAAAATATTCTCACAAGGTACAATTGTGATCAAATAAAAAAATTTCTTATTGTCCTTAGGGTGTTATTTTAGAACTGGCAGATAAATTAATTTGATCGATCACCACTAGTGTATTTAATATAAAGTATCAGAAACGATTACTGTCGTGATTGATGGTGTATTATATAATTAAGAAAATGTCATTGAATAGAATTTTATTGTAAAAAGTGTAAGAGTATATTATAAAATCGGTATGTAATCGTTATTAACCTTCCATAACTATTATTTGAGAATAAAATTAAAATTAATTTACCCTTTCTGTTTGCATGCCACATTTGAAACTTTTGGCAATGTTTATTGACTGTTAGGTGCAAGTAGGTATAACAGTTATGGTATTAAATTAAATTAAAAAAATTAAAGAATTGGGAAAGATTTTTCGTGCTGCGTAAACTGAAAAAAAATTATGCATCTTATGAATTAATTAAACAAATTGTCTTTTTTTTGTTTTTTCCAACTTTCAAGTTTCTCTTTACCTATTTAAATCAACCTTTTCACAATCACTTATTTCTAATTTTATGTCATAGCTGCGTCAATAACTCTTGTCTGCAAATGCAAATTAAATGGGTAAGATGAGTTTTCCATAAATTATAGACCCCGCAAAGGAGACACCACAGTCGTTATGGATGTCGATGACTACAATAATAAGATAAACCGTCCTCTTCAAGACACAACATACGAAAAGATCGCGAATCATTCTACAACATATTTGGAAAAATCAGAAAATCAGAAACGCTCAGTTCGAACCAAAAATGCAACAACAACTTATGCCACGTGAGAAGTCACCGAAATGCTGGAAATTCTATGGGTTACCAGAGATTCATAAGTCTGGAGCACCACTCAGACCGATAGTCAGTTTAATCGGATGACCTTTACCAGAACATCCAAGATCCGTCGCCAAACAGACCTAATTGAAAAGGAAACACTCTACCATGGAGACTTATTAGTTAGTTTTGATGTCCCGCCATTATTCACCAATGTACTGATCAAAGAAGCAATCGACATAATTAAAACAAGGTACCATCCACAACAAGACATCGTCAGCCTAACGGAACACTTACTGCATCTACGGAAGCCAGAGATATAGACAAATCGAAGGAGTACCGAAGTGTTCACCACTATCTCCAGTTCTCGCCAATATATTTATGAACAGTCCGAGAAAAAAAGCAATACAAAGGGCCAGTCACAAACCCGAATTATGGTTAGGGTATGTGGACCACACTTTATAATCTGAACACACGTACCAGAAAAATTGGAACGATTCCTACAAGGTCTAAATGGAGTTCACAAAGTTTACAATGTAAACAGAATGCAATGGAACGCTGCCGTTTTTAGACGTACTAACCTACAAGAAGGGAGACAACTAGGATACACAGTTTATAGGAAATCCACTCACATCAATCATTACCTGAATGCTTAATCCCATCACCATACAGCACAACAACAGGCCGTGATCAAAACACTAGTTACGAGACCTAACTGACTGGCAGACCATCAAAACATGACGGAAGAAATCAAAACACTAACGCCAGCTTTACTGCAAAACGGATTTACTAAAAAACACAGTGCTCTTACCGTACATGAAAGGAAGAACAGATCGAGTTATTGAAATTCTAAAACAACACAACATCAAAACGTGATTTAAGACGCATGAAGAGATTGGAACCATATTGCCTAACCCAAACTCAAAAAAGCTAGAAGATCAAGTCATATCCGAGATTTCATGTGGAGAATGTGACCGAACGTACAAAGATCAAACAAACAGAATAGACTTTAAGAACATCGATTTGCAGTAAGGAAGAACATCACAACCTCATCTTTAACACAACATATTAAATCGACATTACACAGTATCAACATTTATGAAACCAGAAGGATAGCATCAGCAGAACATCTAATCAGAACAGCTCAAACAGCCTTAATACCCGAGACGACTCGCAGAGACCGCCTACTACATGTAAGTTCGTATTAAACAAAAACCGTCAACCTCTTATGAAATCCACAAAAAAGCCAGTGAAACGGAAAAAAGAATTTAAGGGAGAGAAAACAGAGGAAGTAGAAAAAGTGAACGCCAGCCAAGGTAAAACTAACAAGGAACGCACAGAAGATATCAGTTCGAATAACGTAAAGCAGATGAATATTATTAGTGATCTGAAGATGGCAAATTAGAGTTTGTCGAAACGTCACCGAATCAATGAAGGTAAGGTTCTTTATCAACACACGAAATCATGAACCTGGAAGAATATATATATATATATATATATATATATATATATATATATATATATATATATATATATATATATTATTGTTCTGGATTTTCTCCGTCTATATTAGTTACGCTTATTTTTTTACGTTTCGGTACTGTTTCTTATAAACCTTTTACAAGAAATCAGTTTATGGTTACAATTGTGATACGTAGCTAATAGGGTACATTGGTATATCTAATATTATTATATATCACTAGATTGAGAGCTGCGTGTGCAACTACGTGTAACAAGACCATGTCATCATAGAATGAACCACGTAGTTCATTATGAATGATGGGTGTCATTCTTGATGAGTTATAGAAAGGAGGTGGTGTTATCATGTTATGTTTTCTGGAGCTGTATCCTCGCAGTGGAGAAGACGGATATCGGCATATTCTTCATTTGAAAACGTTCTTGGAATTATTGTCTCTAATTGTAGATCGACACTTACATTGACACGTCAATTTGCAGGAATAGCATAAGTTTTTGTTGTCCAATGCAATCTAAGTAAAAATTATGTTTCGTCGGTATTGTGACTCATCAGCAGTGGGTAGATCTGTCATGGAATATCTTGACTTTGAACGTATATCCTGCACCTTGATTAAATTAAAAACTGCCAAAATATTTAATTAGGACCTTTTTCATATTGCTTACCTTCAAGTTATTTGATAGCACCTGACAGTAAATCAATACAGTTATTTGAGATAGAAAAATAATATGGATCGGCAAGTTTTTTTTCCTCACCGTGAAAACTCTTAAATTAACACCTTCCATCGAAGGATTTTTATGGTATTTTTATCAATATTGGTTTACCTTTTGATATCACATATTTGATGATGTGTGTGGCTCAAAACATTTTAGGAACACAGCCGAAATAATAGAGCTGAACGTTTAGAAAACTTCTCGATACATAACCCTAAATATCCCTCTCTCTACGACAATTTACCAACAGTGCGTCCGACTTGAAGAACCTTTTCGTGAGGCAGCGCCCTCTTCGCCATTTGGGGATTTTTAGTGGACTTTTTATCAGGTCTGGGGAGTTTTATGTGATGTTATCGTCGTCTTGGGCACATGTTTATCGTTTCGAGATTAGGAGTGTTTCTTAATCCTTGGAGTATTGGATCGCTTCGGCGGATTTTAGTAATTTCGTGGTAAAACGTTGTTCCCCAACCCTCTGTTCCCGTGCATCTACTTTCAACCGGCTTACCCATTCTTACCTTGTATATAACTTTGTAAATATCGTTAATGAGAAGATACCGTTTAAATAAATATGCCGAGTTTGAATAATAAGTTTGAGTAAGTAAATTTAGTCAAGTAACGCTTTGTAAATACTGCATTTACGTTAAACCAAATGAGGAATTAGTCAACGTCGTTTTGATTTTATTAACTGTCGTAATTCTGAAGTTATTTCTTGTAACAATAAATGGGAAGTTGCCGTCTGTGAGATATTACCTGAAGAGAGTTACCGTAGAAATTCAAGGAGCCAGTTTCAATCGAACAGAACCTGGGATGCAGTTTTATGACCTATTTGATTGTAATCCAGAGGATGGAGTGTAATCTACTTTTGTAACTTGATGCTAACTAAGGTAAAGTTTTACACTATGTTTATTCTGTTGAGGTATAAATAAAGTTTTTTTTTTGTGTTTATGTGGAAGGATGCACACGCTTGTTTTATGTAATCTATTAGGTATTAGGTATCTCAGGAAATTTAGAAGCAGGTGTATCCATCCTCACAATTTATTGCTTATATCCTGAATTTTCATTTTTGTGTAAATTTTGTGTATTGAAAGTGATATATTGTATTATTTCCGTTGTATTTAATGAAAGGTATTTGTTTATAACATATGGTAGCTGACCTTAATTATTATTTTAGATTTCTTGTTTTGAAATGATAACTTCAATGTGTTTTGTGATTATACCAAAATTTAATATGTAAACGTCATAACACACGACCATTGCTAATATATATATATATATATATATATATATATATATATATATATATATATATATATATATATAACTGTTTTATTAACCGATATGTATGTATTGTGATTCATCCTCTGTGCTACAATTTTGTTGACGTAAAGTAATAAGTTAAAAAGGTTAGACCCTTTTGATTCATATTTAAGGTTTTTAGTAATTGATTCATTTGACAAACTTGAGTCAAACATTTTTCTTTACAGCGATTGACCGTTTTTTGTTTATTTAGTTTTGTGTATAAATTTTAATGAAAGTTAAAAATTATTATTAATTTTATTAAATACATAAATATTTATGTATTTAATAAAATTAATAATAAATTTTAATTACATATTTAACTTTGAACTCATTCATAACAAAACTTATAATAAATTTAATGAAAGTTATTCGAGCGTTTTTAAAGTGATTAATTAAAGGTAAATTTTGGATATATGAGATTCATTATGGTTTGACGTAATGCATTTAGATAACGTAGTTTGCGTTTGATGACCGACCAGCTGATCAACTGTCGTTATATGGTCCCTTGTAAAGGTAAGCTGATAGTTTATTGTTGTGTATTATTATTCGAATTTAGGGATTATAACCCTGATTATTAAATTTGAAGGTTTTATAAATTTTCGATCATGTCGATTTAGCTTTGTGTGAGGTATTTTTCGTTTGAAATTATAGAATTAATTACCGTTTAGTCAGTTATTTTTGGGTATTTGAGCCAATCATTTTGATGTGTAGTTTATCGAAATATTTAGTGAGTTTTAGTTTTATTATCGCGTTTGTGGATATATATATATATATATATATATATATATATATATTGCTTAAGATTTTATTGAAGTTTAGGTGAACTTGACGTAAAGATTTTTAGTAGTAAAGTGAACGTTTTGGTTTCCTGTTAGACCAATCTAAGATCTGTTCATGACGTTTTCACGTTATAAATGTTTTAAAAGATGTCGCATTTATGACATTTTTACCCGATTTTGATGTTTTTGGAGTTGTGACGAGTGCCCTTTTACAACATTAATTAAGAACCTCTCCCACACCAATGAGCTATGCCGTGGCACAAATTGGCTTTACGGGCTGGATGCTCTAGTGAGTATTTGTCCTGTAACAAATCAGTTTTATTTTCAATGCAATTCTTAACAATTCTTGATAAATTTAGCCATGTGGAAAACACTCGTCACTCAGATCATCGCTTGGCATAGCCAATATGGAAGGTTTGGAGTTTGTTATTCAACCATTTGCTTCATCCGCTTTATACAACATACAACATTTGAGAGACAACCACAAGGAATAATACTGTACTATCCATAGTGATGTTATTGTCACGCAGGTTAGTGTTTCAACTCCGGATCTGTAGAATTCAATATAGTTTTGCCTTATTATTATTTTTAAATGTTACAGTTAGTTTTTTAATTTTATCACATATTTTATTTGTTTGACACGAACGTTTAGGAAGAACATATTAGACAATTTTATTTAATTTCAATCTTTGTTAGCATTACGCCATTTTCCCCATCTCGCAATAGTTCAAACTTTCACCACTCGAAGTATTAATAACACTATTTGGGAAAAATAAATAATACATATTCACACCATTTACCCAAAGAGTGTTATTACATAATAATTGTTCAATAATTGTTTTCAACAATCATGGTTAGCGTTATTTTGCACTAAGCTGGCATTACTTGCCACTAGAGGTCTAGAGCCCTACACTGACCTCACTGTCACTCACTGCGACTTAAGACAACCTCATCTAACCTAATCATCGAAATCTAAGTCATCTATTTTCAATTCAAAATACCTTCAAAGATAATTTCTCGCTAACTGTATACTGCGAAGAAGCATCCTATTGCTTCCGAGATAGTGTTGTTTCTAATATGTCATCAATCACAAGCCCTAGAGCTTGACCGTTTTAAAACAGTCAAATGTTGTAGGGCCTGGAACCACTTGACGAAACATTCCTAAATCAAAATCCTCATCGTTATTTAGAATAATACATACACTATATCAAACGTGTTCACTCCAGGATGACAAAAACTGTTTGTTTCTGGCAAAATTATCTTTTCTACGTATCTTGGAAAACGTCATTATTGTGCTCTCTTTCAATGTTCTTATATGTTACACGTCGATTATACTTGCTTTTCATTTATTAAATTCACTGCAAGAATAATATTTGGGTATTGTTTGTAAATGTAAATTGTGGCAGGATTATTAATGCAGTCCCAAATGTATTTAATACATTTAGCTGAGTTATATAATTGGTCAACACGAGCATTAAAAGTTTTTAAAAGGATAAGGATGTATGAAATTATCCAACAGTTGCATATTTCACTGTGTCTGAGGGGTTATTTTCATTGCTTTAGAGGAAAACTCTGATACATGCGATATTCACCATCACCAGTTGAAATGTAATTCCACAAAAATTGCAATATTTCATCGTAGGGTATGCTCGCAAGTGACGCTTCAAACCAACCTTCTTACGTGTTGGAGGAAATTTACCAACCTACTGACAGGTGGTTGAGAAAAATCTTACATTGAGTTAAACTATTAGCCAGAGATCTTGAGTATTTCGCACTATACCATTTTCGCAGATATGTGTTTGTGTGTAGCCAACGTAATATACAGTGCATAATATGACTCATATTCTTTAGACTGTTGGTGATGGCAGTAATGAATCTTAATTATCTCCTCTCGTTTGATCAACTCTTCTTTAAGAGTGAGCTTCAAATTCATTTCTTAATTTGACTGAACAGCAATGTTCACAATGGACTAGATTCGTAGAAAAGTCAAATGAGTCATCTCTAACATTGATGGCAAAAATCAAAACATCATGCTCATGTAAGTAACTTTTGTGTGTTTAGCGTTTTTATCGCTGCAGCCTTTTTTTATTGTGCGATAAGCTCTGCCTGCTAATAGCACGACTTAACTTGAGGAGTAAGAGTGTAAGAGCGGTGTGATAAGAACAAGCAATTGAATTAGTGTGGAAAAAATAACAACACGAGGTTTATATTATTTTTCTCATAGAGGGTACGTGTAGTGTAAGAGCATGGGTTTAAGTCAAACGTGTGCCAGACAGAGGAGTAGATGATGTAATGGTTTAAGGTAGCATATAAGTATAACTAAGGCGAGGTGTGGTCGGAACTGTAACATTAATCATGTAGCCGTTAAGTTGTAATATTTACTGACGACATATAGCAACTGAAAGACAGTTTTTAGCTGAAATTTGACCCCAAAACACTCAGCTGGGTCAATCTACACGGTATCCTCCTTTTTGTCTCCATACAGGTTTCTTCTATAGCCGTATTTTAAGTCAGAGCAAAATATTTCATCTAAACAGATCGTAAAATGGAGCATTAAATATGAATCCTTTGTCATCGTGCATAAGAAACTGGGAAGTACGGAGTGGTTCTGTTACTCGCACGGTGTACAGAAATAACTAAAGCAAACCTACATTCAAACCCGATCACAACTAAAATAGTAAAAGTAATCCAAAGTAAAACTCAAGGTTCAGGTCGGAAAAAATGCAGAATAAGTACATAAGGGAGAGCATCTAAACTAGGTCAAGTACTCAGACTGAATGAATATAGTATTTTTTGGGCTCGATGAGCAAGTTTTTGTGTTTAGGTGTTGAAGTCCCATCCTTTGTTCTTCATCACTAAAATATTAAGCTTTATTTGACTGTTCATACGTACATTTGCCTTATACATACTTTTGTTATAATCATTCCAATGCAAACATAAATAGTTACCATCAATAAAATATTGCATAAATGTGCTCTAATGCGCATTACTTGACATTCTTGTGTCTTCACATTCTTGCACCCTTCTATATTGAGAATGCATTTTTAGGTTACTAAGGAATTTACATAAAGGTCAGTGAGTCAAAACCAACTTAGAGTAAATAAGCTGAAGAACTTTAGCAGGTCGTAGTCAATGAACGAAGTCAATAAACTTACTCGGGTTAATATACTTTGCTCGGGGCCAATCAATTATTCCAGATCCAATACATATTTTGTTCGAGAGAATAACTTCTATTCAGGTTAATGAGGGGGAGAGTCAATGAACTGTATTTAGGTCCCGGTCAGTCAACTTCCTAGGCTTAATAGGCTTCCAGGTATATGAAAGCTAGTGCATGTTCGACAAGAGTTCCCGTCTATTTTAAGTGTGCCTCGGCTAACAGGTTCTTGTCTTACTTACAGGTCAATAAAAGTAGTCAATACTCTCCACGTGAATAAGCTTATAGGATAAGTGGATACATGGTGCTTGTATATACTAAGTGCCTCACGGCTAAGTGAAATTTCAACTAATTGGTCAAAATTTGTGTAGGTTAATATTTTACCTTGTTAGTTTTCATGGTCAACAAACTATCCGCTTAAAGCAAACAGATTCTTATTTCCGGAGAAAGCAGCTACCCTTTTGCGACTAACCACTTATAGTTTAATGTTTTGTGTAGATTATTAAACGTTGTTCAGGTGAATGAACTCTAAGTTTATAAATTTTATACAATTCGAATAATTCACTGAGCTTCATCTAGGTTAATTAATTTTGCTCGAATAGTGAATTTTCTTATGGTAATTAAATTGTATCTATATCAACGAATATTGTCCTAGTCAATTAACAAAGTCAAACAGCCCTACCTAGTTTAATTAGCTTTGTCCAGGACATTAGACCAGTGTTTACTGGTATAGGTAAATTTTAGAAAGTAATGAAAACTGTGGAGGTAGAAATTTTTAGAAAATCCCGTTCTAATATATTTCAAACGTAGTAAAGAGGCCGCCATGCAATGTGAATAACGTCCTATTCAGTGCGTTACGCAACAATGAAGTATTAATTCAATTGATAATGAGGAATCTTACGTAATAACTCTATCATAAGCATTTTATTATGGTTCATCTCATTCAAAAATTATCATCTGGTTATCAACCTTGATCTCGTGCATTAAACAAGTTTTAAGTACCTCGAATTTGAACTAACCAACTTGGTAATGCGACCCACTGCTGTTGTGTAGTAACCTCCGCACAATTAATATAAAAAAAAATTATGAGAGAATTCCGATATCAGATTAGGGCTTTTACTCAAGAACTACGGTGGAACATGCAACTTGGTCGTTTTTACACATGTTATATGACGAAGACGGAAAGGAAGAATGATCTATACTATGCTGTTTATTTGTATAACTTCATGCCCATGATGACTTCAGATACTGATAGAGAAATGTCCGAAGACGAGGACGACTTAAAACAATATTTACGCCATAAAAGGTTGCAAATAACTCCCGTAAATCACTCCATATGGCTGAATAGACAACCATAAGGTTCTATCTGTGTTGCGAACAGTAATTACACAATCGTCATACAGACCTAGTGGGGAAAAATAGAAGTTCAAACAGGTGGGTTTGCTGTAAGGAAGAGAGTATAGTTAGGGTTATGAGGGATTCTTGTGGTTTCAGAAATCGTTTGCGTGAGAGAGCAAATTTCTGCACTATGACCAGCAGGATTAGTAGCAGATGAATATTGGAGCCAATTAGAGTTATGAACACTGAAATGTCCCAAAATCGAGATATCGCAAAACGCAAACTTAAGCAGAAGGTAGTCAACTTTCAAACTAAGATAATCGAAGAAGTTCTGAAAGTTATTGTTATTAGGAGACCTATAAATGCAACAGTAATATTTCACAAAGTCAATACCAGAATGTTTAAACCAAATCACGTCGAATTTTTTATTTTTCAAGGAAGAAATACTCTTGCAAGCGATGTTGTTGAGATAGTGACACACTCCTCCTTTGTGCCAAAAGTTAGAGTGAAGAGTGTATTGGGGAAATTGCTAATCGGGTGAACCGGAGCTTGTGTTTCAAATAGAATCAAAACATCAGCTTGTAACTGTTTAACATGTTGGTTAACAGCACTAAGATTAGACCTGATACCGCCGATGTTGCAATAATAGATGAAAAAGTGAGTACTTTCGATGATCGAGACCGCTTGGCCTTGCCTTCCCGGACATTCGAACGAGGTAGGATTATTAACTAAATTTTAATGATTTTACATCAAGAGACAAAATGCATGATTTTCCATGATATTCAGTTTGCAGCTGATGGACGAAATTGCTATTGAAACGTTTAAATTTGTAAAAAAAATCAATTAAAAAAATACGCGATTTCATACCCAAAAGGTAAATATCGTAATTATGAAGATAATCGTGAAAGTTTGCAGTTTCATATTTCACCATTTGCTTAAATAAAATAAACTTATATTTTCAGTTATTATTATTATTTTCAGTTATTTTAGGTTTTAACTATAATTGTACACAAAAAAAAGAATACCAGTTAAGAAAATTGAAATTTGAAGGTTTTTTTTTTCTGTACAATCATAGTTAAAAGTTACAAAAATAACTGAAAATAACAATTTTCAATTTGTAAAAAATATCATAATTTAAAATCTAAGCAGCTTGTTGAAGGTTCCGAACTAAGGAATAAACCGTAAGAAATTAGGTAGTAAAACGATTTTATATCAATTGTGCATTAATATTTTATGTAGGTATTCGGGCTCATTAGAAATTGTTTCTTAATTGTTTAGGTACTTTTAGATTTTAAATAAATGAGAATTATTCAATTTACCTTAGTTAAGTTTGTAACATTTTAAAAACGATATAAGTAAAAAAAAAATTAAGTACCCTGTGTAAATGATTTTAAGTCGATATTTGCCATTTATGTAAAGATATGCCGATGATCATTGCATCTTCTTCTAACGCATGTACATAAATTGAACCCACGTTTTAACGTACAGTGTAGGTTTTAGTTCAACACGCGGGGGGTATTACACAACGAATTTCTTTCCGTCCTCGTCATATAACATGTGTAAAAACGACAAGGTTGAATGTTCGACCGTAGTGCTTGAATAGAAGCGGTAATCCGATATCGGAATTTTCTCATAATTTCGACTATATATTGATAATCACTTAATGTCAACAACAATGAACCCTGTTAAGCTTTATTATTCTCTAGCTTACCCGCGGGATCCGCTTTGAGTTGGGATGGAAACCTTGGAAGAGAGCAGCTATTTCGGGGTTCATTGACCGCCATTACAGTTGGTTCTATTTTTATAAAAAGTATTTCGATCGTCTTTTTAGAGGTGCATTACCACACAAAGTCTGGTAAATTAAATGACTTTGTTAGGACAAGATCTACTTAGTCGACTTTGGCTAGAACCTACTTTAGCAAAAACTTACATAGTTCGTTAACCCTGATCATTGGCTTGATTTCATTCACCTAGAGATCATTGGCATAGACTACGTTTCAAACGGTTAGCTGTTTTTCGGATACATGTGTCTCCTTGAAGCTGTTTAAGTAAATGGATAACTTGTTCTTGTGTTCTCTATGAACCGAAAATTTATAAGAGATACAGTTCATTAATCCTAACAAAATTCACTTAGCCAAGATGCACAAACTAGCAAATTTTAATTCACTTAGACATGCTTTAGGATAGAACTAAACCATTTGGTCAAACCGCAGTAAGCATATGAATGAACTACTTAGCCAAGACACACTACAGTTTATTGAGCTGGACAAAGTTCATTTATATGTCTTATTGGCCTAATTTATTGACTAAGGTGGAGATTATTGCCCGTGACAAAGTTTACTGAGCTAGTACAGTTTATTGACCTAGATAGAGGTCATTGAGATAGAGTCTCTACTGAGCCTTAGTTACAAATTACCTAGAACAAAATAATTGCTGTTTCTGGGCGACACCCAATACAGAGGCCTGTCACATCTAGAGGACTTTGTAGTCCAGACAGCTAAAGATCATTACCTGCTTAATAATTTGCAGCATAACATAAAAATAGTCCACGTGTCACTGAGATCCTTTCTGTCGCTTATTTTACTTTAAAATGTTCAAATCCTTAAATTAATGTAAAAAAACTGAATCAAAACAAAAAAAAGTATTGCACAGTCACAAAAGTTTAATAAGATGGAATTATACTGTTATAAATGGAAATCGTACCTAAACTTTTAAATGTTGTAATAAATTACATTAATTTAAAAATTAGGATCCGCTGTACCAACCTGTATGTATTTAACTTAATGTTATTGTTATCCAATCTCTTGTTTATAAATGTAAACAAAATGATTTACTTGACGTTTGGAAAGTTTCCAGGAAACCCAATCCATTTCCTAATTCACTCCATTTGAAAACGTTATTTATATTACTGATATTATATTGTAATCAATTCATAAGTAGATGTCGAATATCGTACTTAAATATAAAAATGAATGAATAATATATTAACTAACGATATTAATCCTTTTTTATATTAAAACTGCAAATAAAAACTGCGCTTTTGAAGAGGTTTAGGTTTGTTTGCATTAGTAGGACAATGGAATAATTTACATCAGCATTTGAATAATTAAATAAAGTGTTTATTTGCCGTTTCGCAACTTTAAAGATTACCATCTAAACAGAGGAATACAAAATTGAGTTTCTTCATTAAAGATTTATAGTTATTTACACCACCGTAGACGGTTTGCGTGTAAGAGAAAATTATGTTTAGGCACAGACGAGGCTTTAGTTATTTATCCTAAAATACCAACGATTAAAAAATATCGCTTTAAAACTTTAAGGGTTGTATAAGTACTTAAAATGTGATGAAGTCGGCGTGAATAAAATTTACTTCCTTGTGATATTTCAATTAGAATTACAGGTTTTAATGGCAAACGACGTTATGCTAGGTTTATTCTCTAGCTTGCTTTGTGTTAAAAGTAAATAGGGTTGACAAGTAGTTTCTATGTAGAAAATGTGGAAGAAATTCTTTACATTGTTGCTTTATTGAACTAAGTCTGAAGCATACTATGTGCTTTGACATATACCTCAAAAGGTAACCGCGCATACAAATAAAAACAAACTTACATCTTCGTCGTGATCAAAGGCATTAAATACATCGTAAGGTAAGCAGCTGAGCAGATCGATTACGAACCAGCTTCTTAAATAATTCATTCTAATTATTTTTGGATCAGAGACAACTTCACCTCCTGGACCCACGAAGGTAGTGTGAAAATTTAAAACGATGTCTATAAAAAATATCACATCAACTATAGAATCTACGACCAAAAGTGATACATCTTCCGAAGTCTTGTTTTTGAAGGCGACATTATATGGTACCATAATTGCTGTATAAAATGTAAGACATAAAATAATCCAATCCCAAATGGCTTTAAAGGCGCAGTAGTGTAATAAAATATGCGGAGGCGTCTTCGGTGCTTCTTGACGATATTGAGGCATAATATCTGCACTTAAACTCATCATCTAATTAGTTCATTAAACATAGAAAATTAAAAGTAAATAAATTAGAAAAAATCCAAAGCAGCGTGTGGGTAAAAAATGCTAGTTAATTTTATTCGACTTCAAATTCAGTCTACTGACTTGTGCCAGATGCGATTGCTTCGTTGTATCCTTTAAATTCGGTATATGCGATGAAAACTGGGAAACAAGAACTGATCGACTTCTCGTTACTGAACGTGCCAACTTTGCGAATTTTGATAAACCTAAAATACAATTGAATGGTTTATTTTTTGTGTATATAATGTAAAAATGCTACTAACCTCCTTTTGCGTCGTCTGTTTCTATAGGTTGCTTCAGTGCTGTTATATCTCGAAACGTAAGTAGAAAAAGTACAACCAAATCTCGTTCGTTTTTTATTGGTGAAATCTGTAGAAGCAGCCATAGTGGTGTTTCTATAAAAAAATTTTAATTTGCTAAATAGTTAGATAATGTCGTTATAATCACTCTAGGCTTCCTACATTGTGCTACTACATTCAGGTAAAATCAGTAAACTTACTAAAAGTTTATGGTGATTAAAAATGCAAATTCATCGAGAGGTAGTATTAATGCAATTTTATTTTAATGAAATTATGTGGGAGGTTCGCTTATGCATTCAGTGAAACTTGTGATCTGTTCTACCCTAAATATAGCTTAATACAAAAAACACATTTTAGAAAGCTGATTGGTATTAATAAATGCCTATTTTAGTAGCTACACTTAAGAGTTATAAAAAATGTGTTACCCAAAACGATATTTTCATTTTCAACATAACACACTTAAACAAAAAACTTTGTAACATTTATTCAACCTTAAAAAAACTAAAAGAGTAATCCGCCTACATTTAAATTTTTTCCATTAGGCCGGGATCTAAAGGGGGTTAGGCATGCACCTAAAGCCAAAAACGCATGTTGTCGCCTTCACAGGGGGTCGACAACTTGGGGGAGAGGGAAATATGGTCATGTACACTATTTAAATAAATGCTCAACTCAACAACGGTAATAGAGAGAAGTTTGAAATAAACTGTGTTTTACTATACAAAGTACGTTCTTTAAAAACCGTTCTCACAAAAAAGTTCTATCTGTCTTAGTTCTGGAGTAAAAACGTATTTTCTTTTAAAATGTACCTTTAAAATTAGTTTTGTTCACTATTTATATTTTTAAAAGCCGTAAGAGCTAGTTATTTCTAATAATGGCCCAATTAGAAGCTACACTAATTAATAGTTTAAGAGTTGATGTTACAACATCGCTACTAAGCTACAAGGATGATGTTTTTGCGGCCGGCGCCGGCGGCGAGAAATAATTCAATATAATTCATCGGTTCGCAATGCCCAACGTTTCTGTCGTGGCGAGAGCTTGTCAATTAGTTTTTGTGAATATATATTTATATATGTCAGGTAAAACTAATTTAGGACTTTAAGTAATTAATATCGTGTGTTAATTTGAAACCTTAATAATGTTATGTCTCTTACGTTAGTTATAATAACATTTCAAAAAAGGTAAAACGAGATGTTACGGAACAAAGTCATGAATGCGACGAAGAAACTAATTTCCTCACTTTCCCATCATCTTCCCTATTTACTAGAAGTGTATTTTTTGACAGAAAGACACGAAAAGAAAATTAAAAAAATTTACAGGGTAAGCGAAGAGGATCGTGCCAAAATGTCACTCAGCCTTTGTCGAGAAAGACAACACGACGTTTTTGTTAGATTAAGTACATTAAATGATACTAATGATGTTTTTGCTGCAGACATTATACCACAAGCTTTGCCTAACTTCCTATTTTGATAAGAGTACGGCAAACCCCAAATTTGTACATCACTTTCAGCTCCTCGTACAAAAACAGAAGCTGTTTATACTGTTATGAAAAACTTAACGTCTATAAACGAATATGCGACATGGATATATATCTAATTGCCAAGTTAATCCAGATTCAGAGCAAAGAGAGTGACACTTTGTTTTTAAGAAGTGGAGCTCTTTATTTAGCGAAAAGCTGGTTACTTGTTATTGGACAGTTTGTAAAGATAGTGCATTATAAGTTATTTATATTGAGACTAAAATATAGGGGAAAACACTTTGAAGGCTGTATTGAAATGTGTACATTACGATAGAGGCGTATGGACACAAAAACTAATATATGAAGCTTGTCAAAGACTTCAAATGGAACTCTTTTTAAACGAAGAAGATAAATCAAGAACAACAGAAATCAAAAGTCACCTAACATCTCTACAAAAAGCCTTTGTCAGTTCTGAGGAAAATATCCCTGCAATTTGCGACTTGATCGAAAACGAAGGTACCCCCTTACTTACCGAGCTTAACAAATTCGTTCAAAATAAATCGGTAGTTAATGAAACATTTCAATACTGGTGTAACTACTATAAAATGGTGGAAATACTGCTTGACTGTATCAAAGCCGAAAGAGATGGCAATTGGGATCTACGTTTTAAAACCGTTGAGAAAATCATACCTTATCTGTTGCTCTATAACCACATAAATTACGTGAGAGCGTGTGTTTTCTACCTATCAGACATGGTACAATTGCCACTTGAATGGAAAACCAAATTCACATAGGGTCATTTTTCAGTAAAAAAGAAAAGCCGGTAAGTTTAACAATGTTGAAACTGGTCACGCTCTAGAGCAATGCTTGATCAGGTTCTCGA
Organism: Vesta saturnalis; assembly: GCA_036346205.1. Classification (NCBI taxonomy): domain Eukaryota; kingdom Metazoa; phylum Arthropoda; class Insecta; order Coleoptera; family Lampyridae; genus Vesta; species Vesta saturnalis. The sequence goes on along the minus strand of JARFJB010000931.1, from coordinate 774,687 downwards.
AAGTTCAAGAAGGGCTGATTGGGACAACGTCAAATCAAAGTGCTATGCAAATTCGGTGTGCATTATACCATTTCAAAACTGGTATTCGCCAATAGTACAGCCATTGGTGCTCAAAAAGGGGGTTAACTAGAAGGTTTTTCGAGAGTTTTGAAAATTGATGATTTTATAGATTTTTACGTGCTCTTTTCAAATTTTCACTTTCCCGTATCTTTGCCGCCCGCGCAGCCATGCTGGAAAAATGGCATCCAAAAACAATTTTTTCACAATATCTCCTTACCGACTCGCTGGATGAAAATAGTTATGTAATAAATTAAACTAGATAAAATTTCGTATAATTTATGTAGTAGCCTTTTTTTTGTTAATTGAATAGTTTCAGCGTACGAATGCCGCAAACTAACACACAACTACACCAACAACTGTTTTTCGTATATAAACAAAGAATATTTTACTACGCGTTGAAGAACAGTCCTACTAAGGTCCATCGCAGATATACAGGGACGCGCTGACTTGGCGTCAGACCCCCCTCCCCCCTTCTATGGAATATTTATATACATTGCAAGGAAGTGAGGTGATTAAAGTGAAGAAAAATGAATGGAGTCAAGTGTGAACAACAAGCGCAAACTCTTTGAGGGACTGACATCGATAGTGGTTCACCATGTGTGTCGAAAGCTATGTAATAATGAGAAATTAATCTCTGCAGCGTTGCGTAGAGGAAGCAATGTCGCGACTTCCCGTCCACAACTGCGATGCACTAGCTCAATATTCTTATTTAGATATCATTGTCTTTGTGCCTTGCTGAGATAACAGGCGCGCTTGTGCTATCGTAGTGTTGTCTATAGCGTGAGTAAAGTATCAATGAAAAACAGCTTATCAGAACTTGTTAATGTTAATGTTAATGTTAATGATTTGGCAGCAGTCAATGCTCAGTGCATGAAAAAATTATACCAATTATCGGAAATTGTGTCTAGTTTAAGTTATTACACAACTATTTTCACCATAAAATAATTGGGAAAGGAGATATTATCAAAAAACTGTTTTTATGTGACATTTTTCCAATATGGTGACGCAAGTGGAAAGATACGAGATATTAAAGTGAAAATTCGAAAGGAGCACATCGAAATCTATAACATCAAAAAATTGTCAAAACTCCTGGAAAGCTTTCCAAGTAAAACTACAAAATAACTGGACTACAAGCCCTATAAGATTTCTATGATATCTATCAAGACCCCACCAGTGATTGATGAAAATTCTCTTGAAGAATGGAGAAGTACAAGAACAGAAGGAGACGAAAATCTGATCGTCAACTTCATTAATGACCATGACAAACCCTTTGAAAATTGTAAAACTTAATTGAGAAACATTGTAAGTTCCTTGATTGCTACAGAAGAAGCTTGTAAGTGTCTGATAAACATCACAGAAGAAGGACTAAAGAAATACGACAGCTTTCTGAAAGAAAGAAGTTTAGCAAAGATAAAAGGATTGTACGTTCCGGTTGAAAGAGTGCACTTTATGTAAATGTCTTAATTACCACAAGAAATCCCCAAGTTAAAGAAAAAGAAAAAAACATGTCATGACGAATGTCAGCTCAACAATTATGTTGGCAACTAAAAGAAACATTGAGTTGGTATATCTATTGAAGGACGAGTTACTAAATTATCCACCATCTCTAATGAAAGCGGTCGTGTGAACAAAAGTGTAAAGTGCAAACTGATAAATATTGTTGAAAGTTAAACTACCTGCAACAAGGCTCTACATGATTTATGATAAGTAGATCAAGTTCACATTGTAGATGGAATTCCTTTCATTCACTTTGTTCCAAGCGCCGTTTTAACAAATATGGATACTTTTCAGGATTATACCAAATATCAGTTGTTATGACAGTTACGGGAACATTGGTGGTTATATAAAAAATGCCAGAGCCATGGCATCGACCTAACTAAAGTTCGAAAGCAATGATCAAGGTATCTAAGTGTCCTAGAGAATAAAAAGAACCTTATCAAATATGTGACGAATTATGTTATCAACAAAATAACTGCTCCTACAGCCTAAACTTTTTATTACGATGGATCTTTGGAAGACGAAACCAAATACTTGATGAAATATGAAACACAAATTACACCTGACTGTTTGAACCTAAGAACTAATCAGACAGAAGCAGACACAAGAATATTTTTGCATGAAAAACACGCTCTGTTAAATAATACCAATGGGGCTGAAATTAACTTTGTGATACATAGCCCTGACACAGATATCTTCGTTCTGGAAAGACATCCAAGCCATTGGCTGTAAGAGCATGTGGTTTTTAACCGGTACTGGTAATCGAAAAAGGGCTTTAGGTCGTCATTTAGGGTCTGAAGCTTTTGGTTCTAAGAAATACAAAATCTTACCAGCTCTACATGAGTTTACTGGTTGTGATTCCACTAGCAAAATTGGCACAAAAAAGTATTCTTTTGGTGTACTGAAAAAGTTTGAAACAAGTGTTGATCATTTGTCCCCTGAACAGGTAATGAAGCCAGAGGGTTTATATTTGACAGTAATCCAGAAGAAAGGTAGTTCCTGCGACGAAAGTCATCATCTTAATTTTCTATCTAATCCCTCAGCAGTCAACTACATAAGCTGTTTCCTTGTACTTCTAACAGTTTCGAACGTCACATTTTAAGATGTTCCGCTCAATTGTATTACTGGAAAAACTCAACTATTGCATTTGAGGAGTCTTTGGACTTGACTGTTTTTACCTTGATGACGGCAATAACTTACGCCCGCGTTTCATGACTTTGCTATTTCTGCGAGAGAATCACATAATTTCCTGTAAATGTAAAAACTGCACTTAAAACTTCATGTGCGTGTTTTAAAAATAAAGTTCCCTGCTGTTCTTACTGTTTGCAACGAAAAATGTAAAAACGTGTTTTCTGAAAGTGGTACCGAAGACGATGAAAATGAACCATTACAACATTCATTTAGACTCTGTGAAACTCTTTTATTATTTTTCGGACAATGCGACAACAGAATCAGCGCGTATCATCAATCAGAAACTACATGAAGCAGAGAAATCAGGAACATCCAAATATACGTATCCTATACAATACAAGCAGATTCACAGAGAATAGGAAAACTGCCATGAAAGAAGGTACCAGAGAATTTTACACTAAAAAGGGTAAGTTAATATTTTAAATTAGTTACATTTTAGACTAAATTTGTTAATTTTGATTCGTTGTTGCTTCGGTCCAATAACTGTCATTTAAGCATGTAAATAAAAGAAAAACTTAGAGTAAAATTAAGTTTCAAACGAAAAATGTTTTTACTCCAAAACTAAGAAAGATAGGACTCTTTTTGTAAGAAACGTTTTTAAAGAACGTGCTTTGTACAGTAAAACACAAGTTATTTTAAACTTCTATCTATTACCGTTCTTGAGTTATGGGAGTTTATTTAAATAGTGTACGCGGCTATCCCCCCCCCCTAAGTTGTCGACCACCTGGGAGAGCGACAACATGTGACTTTATGTTCACCCAGGAAGGTGTAAACAATAACCAAAAATAAAATCAAGTACGACTTTAAGTGCATGATCAACCCCCCTTTGATTCTATACTACATGTTCTATGAAATAACGTTGAACACAATCTCGATTTTTATTAAACACCACCCCCATATAACGGATTTGACTGGAACCGAAATATGCAAGTATGTTGAGATTGATTATCATAAAAAATATATCTCAGCTGAATAAACTATAGAAACATAACATAAGAAGTAACGTGACTTTTTACCTGAAATTTTGAGTTTGTAGTTCCAAAATTAATTCTTTTATAAACGTGTCTATCATGGATGTTTTTAGATCTGATTTGGTTTTAAGCAGAAACTTTCAAGCATTCCAAGCCACTTTCGAAATAAAAGGTTTTGCAATTGTTATAACTTCTTTAAATCTTTATTGTTTTGGTTCTTATTTTGCAAAAAGGTTTACTTATGTGTAGCAACAAATTATGGCATAAAATGGATTATAAATTTTCACTCTGGTACAAGAAATGGAGGAGAAATGTAAATCTGGATCTGAAGCTGCTAAGTGAAGTTTTGGAAACCTTTTCCGCATTATTCGATAAGAACGAATTGTCTAAAATCATGTTCCAGGATTTGATCATCTATGTGTAAGTCTTAACCAGGTAACAAGTAAATTAAAAAATTGTGTATCAAGATTGATTTTAAACCACTCTTGTGTCTATCAAATGTAAACAAACGAGTTTCCGTTAAATTAACGAACTAAAGGTAAGCATGCACCTTTTTTAACCCGACGACTAATTGTGTCTGCTACAATTTAATATTTCGAAGACAAAATGTTGGAGCATAGTTTTTTAAAAGGTATGAAAACAATGTAATAAGTGGTCGTTTGACAACCATCCTACTCCGGCCTTCCTGCAAATGATCATTGATAGAACATAGCATTACACTAGTGTGTCTTGAAACCTACGCAGTTGATTATTTCTATTTGTATCCAAGCTCACCCACTTTGTACACTTCCACCTTGTAAATAAGATATAGAGAGTGTATAGATATATTTACATGGACAAAGAAGCATTGAAATTTATACAACTGGTTTCATAAAATACGTCAAGAACTTTAAATTCAATGGCATAGAAGACTCTCCGGAAAGATGACAGTTAACAATGATAGTGTTATGCTATAACGAGTGGGAGTGTTTTCGATTAATTATCTGATTGAATTTACATTAGGTAAGTATTGTCTTGTCGTAATTCGGAATAACTATAAACAAACTAAATAATACGATAGAAGCATCCAATAAGACACGGATGCGCATATCACAAAATAGTTGATTTTCTTCATGTCAATTATCTAGAACTTTGTTAGTCTGGTAAATATGAAAATCGAAAACTACACAAAACTGTATTCGATTGTTTATCTATATAAATCAACGTAGGAATTTTCAAAAAAAGGCTAGTGAATTACAGTGGAATTACACTGAAAGAAAGTGGTGTAAAAATCCATACAGTCATACATAGAAGAAAACAAAACTATAATAAATGTAAAAAATGCTCTAAATTGATAATTTTCGGCATGGACTCCGCAATAATACATAACCTTGCTGGTATTATCAAATGGTGAACGAGGTAGAATGATACCTAAAACACAATTTTGTCACCTTTAGAATAGAGGAAAATAGAAAAATAGAAGTTCATCTTGATCATCTTCTTGCAAAATACGTTTTAAGCAGACAAAAGGATTTAAATCATGCAGTCTTAATAGAACAAAAACATACACACCGCATTAATGAAACAAGTAAAAGCAAAGTAATAACCGAGACACAAAATGATTACAAATAAGAACGAAAGAATAAACCTAAAAATACACGTAGAGTTTAAAAGACCATACAGAGGTGCCAAGAAACAGAAAATAAAATAATGAAGAGGCGAACTTCTTAAATAAGGAGGTTTACCAAGAAGTAAAAAGATTAGGGAAACCCAACCAAAGAAAAGTAACTACCCAAGACCCAAAGGAGACAATGTTAAACGAGTCGTGGAAACAATGAAATAGTAGAGAAACCATTTTAACGTAGTGCTAAAAAATATTAGAAGTAAACAAGGTAAATCGAAAAACAATAGATATCCCGGAATGAATAAAATTAGTGCAGAGATGTTCAAGGAAGAAGGAGTAAAATTGGGAAAAAAAAACATTTGAACTACTAGAGGAGATATGGACAAATAAAAAATACCAGGAGAATATACCAAACTAGAATCTTACCACTTAACAAAGCACTCCTGGATTCTCCTTATAAGGTTTTCGCCTAAATCCTAAGGGAAAAAATACAGGAATACGTGGAGTCTGGTGAAGAATACCAATCTGGCTTTTAGATATCCTAGATCGAGGACAGGGCAGATATTTATGTTCAAAAAACACAAATACATTTTACAGCACAAGATGAAACAGTCAATTTATGATTATAAGCAGGCTTACGACAAAATATACCTGAAAAGAATGTACGATGGTACAATTAGGAATGCCAAATAAATTAATAAGATTAACATAAATGACGCTCGAAGGAACAAAGGACAAAATAGTGTGGGAAGGATCAGTATCCTGTGAAGTAGAAAAAGGATTGAGACAGAGAGACCCGTTATCAAGAACACTTTTTAATTTAGTAATAGAACTAATAACTAGAGACAGCGATCTGAATTGAAAGGAAAAAAATCTTTAACGAAGATGTATAGTGTATATCCTCTGCCGATGATTTAACGATTAGAACAAATCTGAAAAACCACACAAAAGGAGGTAAATAAGTTAGAAAAGGAAATAAATAATACAGGCTTAGAAATAAATATAATGACAAACAAAGAAAATGAAACAATAACGCACTCAGACAATGATAAAATCATCTGTTCAAAATAGCGAATGAATTCACTTAACTTGAGAATACGCAAACAAAAATTGATCCGTAAAAAGGGAGGTAATGGCAAGAATCGCGAAAGGAACTAGTATGTATATAAGCATTACGAAGGGAATGAAACCAAAAAACGCGCCCAATAAAATAAAAATAACAATGTACAGTCATAGAATATACGTTAAAAGATCTCAGCAAAAATATTGTGCGACAAGACATAGCAGACAGAATGTCGTACGATAAATGATCGCATGCGACAAATAAGCGCATACGACAAAAGATCGCATATGAAAATAATTATATATCTACACACACCAACACACCTCTACTCACACCTACACACACCTACACATACATACACACACCTACACACACCTACACACACCTACACACACCTACACACACCCATACACACCTACAACTACCTACACACACACACACACACACACACACACACACACACACACACACACACACACACACACACACACACACACACACACACACACACACACACACACACACTCACACACATACACATCCGCAAACACACTCGCACACAGACTCGCACACACACCCGCACACAGACTCGCACACACACCCGCACACACACACTCACACTCGCACACACACTCGTACACACACTCGCACACACTCACACCTACTGGCACCCACTCGCACGCACAAACACACGCACGAACGCACGCACGCACACACACACACACACACACACACACACACACACACACACACACACACAATCACACACACTCACACACTTACACACACACGCGCACACACTCACACACACCCGCTCACTCGTACATACACTAACACACACACAAATACACACACACACTCACGCACTCACGCACTCACGCACTCACGCACTCATGCACTCACGCACTCGCGAACACACGCACTCACGCATTCACGCACTCACGCACATATACACTCACGTACTCACGCATGCACGCATTAACGCACGAACGCACGAACGCACGAACGCGCGGACGTACCTATAGTTATTTTCGTATTTTTTTTCGTATGTAATTGTTTGTCGCATGCGATCATTTCTCGTGCGACATTTTGACTGCCATTTCTTATAGCGCGACCTTCTGGCTGCGACCTTTTGACGTCTGACCACACTCATAGTTCCCATTGCAACCTATGTCTACAAGACGTGAGTACTAAACAGAGAAGAGGAACTCGAGAAGGTGGGAATGAAAGATGCTGAGAGGTATATGTGGTAAAAAAATACACAAGAAAGATGGAAAAGAGGAACTAATCACGTTAACAGTATACGTAACGAGTGACACACTAAGATGGTTGGGGCATTTAGGAAGATTAAGCACAGAGCAAACAGCAAAAGGGGCACTATCCAAGAGGCCTATAAGCAAGAATAAAATAGGAAGAAATATAGAAGAAGATGAATAGAAAAAGTGACAGATGGCCTGAAGATGACAGGACCGAGGACTAGAGGAGGGAAGTAATGTACAGATACGTAGAGGAAGGTAAAAATGTGTTGCAGTGTCAAATAATGTGTAAACTTTAAGCCCATACATGGCGTAGAGCTAATCGAAGAAAAGTGGTTCAAGCGAAATTACATATGCGCTATTTAAAACTATTGGGTAATATACCAACTTTATTGGATTAAAAAAAACGTGACCTTCTGTAACTTTTAATAAACTATTATAGACGTTAACTATTCAGCACGGCACGGCCTGAACGTAGTCGTGTTAAAAGCATCATTGATAAAATTGGCTGAATATAATATTTGTGATACTGCCTGTGCAAATATGGCAGGCACTTGATACCTATAATCCAGATAACGCTTGCATGCAAACGAAGTACTTTCGTGTTTCAATAAGTTTTATTGAAGTCATTTTGTGAAAAAGTGGAAATACAGAAACATGACCTTAGAATGATCACCTCTTCTAATTTTCGATACAGGTTTACACCAAAATAAAAAATAACTTTAGTCGTTACATACCATGAAAATTGTAGCTTAGATATGATTCGCCAGTGAATGTAAATAATAAAAGTTTAATGTCTGTCTGCGTGTGACACAATGAATGAATTTCTTAGGCATTGAGGCAAAACAATACGTACAATTACATTTAAACGTAAGGAAACATCGGTAATCATTGGATCTGGCATAATTTGGTAGACCAGCTAAAACATGCATGTATTAATTTAAACAAAGAAATAGTGAATAGTTCGACCATGGTCGTTCAAGTTCAATGCATCCATATAGATGACGATATATTTAAATACAGATTAAAACTAAACAGGATGACTGTATAGGTAAGTATACGGGTAAGTATGGTGCGTGTATGAAACAATTTGCAACGGGTGATTTCTTCTTCTTTCAGAAAAAAAGACTAATTGAATACTTCAATGTATTTGCTGAAATTTATCGCTCATGCCAGAAAAAATAACTTAAACCGGCGAATTGGTTTAGAATTACGGTAATAGTCGCAATCAGTACAATGAACTGTAACCTTTTACCACTGAAAACACCACACCAATGGCGGATTCGCCTGATTTATAATAAAATTGCTTTTTATTTTTAAAAAAGGCGTGCTGAACATGTTTCGTCGATACTCGGAGATACTCGCTTAAAGTGAAGAAAATTTCACCAAGATTTAATTCATCGAATGCAAATTTTATAGATGTTATAGGAGAATATTTCAAGACGCAATAAACAATTTATCTAAGGAATGCGTATTTGGTTTTTTCGCAAGTTCCCCTGGTACCTGCGACAAAAGATTAGAACAATGGTTAAATAGATGTTTGGTTTCACATTCAGTAGAAAAAAGGTGAACTGAAACGAAATGAACAAGTTTGAACGTTAACGTCAAAATAATAAAAATCTAGGAAAATCATATTGACAAGACTACACGAAGGGTACGGAAAACCTACCAAGTACAACGAAATACTCTATTTTTCATCGGACTCAAAAAAGTCTAGGGAAGTAAAATCGGAGTAAATCTCTTCTAAAAATAATCAGAGAAAATGACATACGCTACATGTAGCGTTATCGTTTTTGATGAAATTGTACAAAAGTGAATATATAAAAGAGAAAGATAATTAATGAACACGTTGGAATAATAGATTTTGTGATAAATAGCTGAAGAAGAAGATGGGATAGACCATGTACTGATTAGAAACTGCTATATCAATAATGAGACCAGGTCGTAGTAAAAATATGCTCGAATCGACTATTACTAATACAACCATATAAAAACTTCGATAAGTGAAGAACACAACAAGGGAACAAGAAGTGTGGTTCAATAAGTAACTCAAGCAAAATATAGTGGAAATGAGGTATTAATCATAAAACAAAATTAAACTATAAATGGAACAACCTGCATTGAGGATGACAAAGGATTATATAAAAAATAGAGAAAAAAGAATTGGTTTCAACACTCGAAGGGCTAGAAGGATATGTTAAGAAAATAAAAAACACGTTAGTGGCTGACTACAACGAGATGTGAACAAAAGTGTTAAAGTTCAGATACAAACAGCAAACTGCATGTACTGATTACACCGATACCCAGGCAGTTATGTCGTAACGTACTGATTATAATGATTATAAAGAATGTATTGAGGCCCCTTTGTTAAGTGATCTGAGCGTTCTAAAAAAAATTACGAGATTATTTGGAAATAAATGCAAGTATCCTGCGCCCAGTATAAGGTGAAACCATTTTTATATGCAAATATAAACTTGGAATGGGGGCTGATCTAATTGGTTGCACCCGAAATCGTACGAATAGACAGACATTAGAACCTTTTTTTGCTAATCCAGAGTGGTACCTAAAAAAACGAAAATCGAACAAAATAAATGACCAATAATTTTCTCTTCAAACCCGTCGCAATACCAAGTTTCATATATGTTATATGAATTGCAAAATCTAGATAATGAAGATTGGATAACATGATTCCCATTACGGAGTGATCGGTGCACCCCCCAGAATTGGTAGTGTGATTTATTTTCCTAAAATTCAGATCTTGGTCAAATTTCAACTCAATTGATTTATCGTTCAAAAATACATTTAAAAAAACAAGAAATTAGAGTGTATATTGCAGTGGATATTTACCAAAAATAATAGGGAATATTCCCCCATCCAATCTCTATACGCTGAAAATAAGCTCCGAATCAGTGGGTAATACAAGTAAAGGCAACGTGAAAGCGTTAGGGTGTTTAAGACTCAAACAGTATATTTTCAAACTCATCATTTATGTATCTAAAAGTTTCAACTATATATATATATATATATATATATATATACATATAGATTATTTTGTCCCAAATACTAAACAGCATGAAATTATGTAAGAATTCATTTCCATAAAAGATGTGACTTTATGGAGAGTTATAACAAAACGAAAATCAATAGAAACTAGATGAAAACCTGCAGATGTAAGGAATCGCCCACATCAGACAGTGGTTCGGGAGGGGTCAAGAAAAATCCGGTAGAGATAAAAAAAAGGTACCGAAGCCGCTCCCCAAAAGAAGAACTCACCGTTATCCCAGCTCCTGAATAACGATGTCAGAAAGATGCGAGCAGGGAACCGACGGAAAAGATAACGGACAAACTAAAAGGGAAAAGAGTATCGTGGGATAAAACAAAATCTATAATTATTAAATTACATAAAAAATATAATGTGTTTCAAAATAAATAAATTATAACAAAAGACAAATAAATTGGCAATTAACGGCCAAGAAGGAGGTGAATACGCATTTAAACAAAAAGTAAATTTTGTAAGTGTATAACATAGATAGGTTGGTTAATTAAAAAATTTAAAGAAAACAAAATAAAAGTGAAATATTGACAACAAGTTTAAACAAAATTAATCCGTAAAACTTTAAAGTACGATTATAGTAAATTACAATTGGAGATAAATAGGAACCTGATTAATTTCGAAAGGCCTTGCTAAGGTAAAGCAGGTTTTTTTAAATCGTAAAAAGTATGCCAAATGATATTTTAAATTCAGAATACCTGTTATGTCCTAACAAAAATGTAATTTAAGAAATTTGGAAGAGAACGTTAAGAAAAAAATAAAATGTAATCAAGCACCAATATCAAACTAAAATTTAAAACATATGGAAGATATCTAAAACTAAACTACTGTGTGAAGATTTGCTTGATAGTTAATAAGTCACAAACCGTAAAAAATAAAAATATGGCCGACAGCTGTTTATAAAGCGGTCGTCGTTAAAAGAACGATTTACAGAAAAATTAAATTAAAAGTCTAATGAAAAAGTAAGTAATTTAGTGATAAGGAATATACTGTTATTAAAGATTATAATTATAGATCGCAAACAAAAAAAAATGAAGAGAAACAAGAAAAAAGGGATTTCAGATAAGGTTAAAGGTAAATAATATTTTAGTGAAAGCGAGTTATTCTAGTAGTTTTCCTTATTTTAGTACTAAGGAAAGGAGCAGAAAGGAAATGACGTTATAGGTTATAAGTGTAAAAATTATGATTAAAAACGTCTGACCTTTTGTTGATTTCTACGATGATGGGTGATATTCTGCTTAAGTTATTTTTCCATGAGATGAACCAAATATGTATGAAGATGGAATTTCTAGGTAGGTTACAACATATACAAGTACAGATGGTATACTCAACTTCTTTTAGTTATAAAAAAAATTATGGAACAGTCACGATAATAACCAGGACAACAATAACTGCAAGTGCAATTGCAAGTGCAACGGAAAGTTCAAAGGAAGGCGAGCTGTTCGTGATAAATTGTATGAATGGTATACTTCCAAACCGCAGTATGCGAAGAAAACAATCAATATTCAGCACTCTCGAGTAGAAACTTTATTTTCTTTGTGAAACAATTCCTTTTTAAATATACTTCTAGCGAAGATTGAAAATTACTACAGAAACTTATTTAGGAATACTTCAGCAACCAAACATCAAAGTTAACTCAATCAAATCAGAAATTTTGAATAGCCAAATGTATAGTTAAAATGCAAGAGATTATAAATTGTTGAAAAACCATTGTAAAAATAAAAGGTGTTTTGTATAAAAGTATAGCAACCAAAGTACTTCAATGTATATTTAATTGTATAACATTAAGACAAGGGAACTGAATTATGAACCAAACACTAGGTAGAATGGTATGTAAGAGCTGTTACTAATTACAAGAAAACCAGTAGGTTATATATTTTGAGAATTAGTCAAGTCCAGGTTAGTGGTGAAAAAGGCGAAAAGAAATGTTAACTTACCACCTCAGAAGAAATTAGGTGTAATGGTTTGAATAAAAGGTTTTAAAACAGTAAAAATCCAACTTATTAAAACTACATCAAATAGATAAAAATATTGAAAAAGTCGGTGATGTGATCCGATCTGACCGTCGTTTAACTATTCGTAAGATTGTTGAAAATGACGGAATTGACAAGGAATGCGTGAGGTAAATTTTACACATAAGAATTTTGATATGCCAAAAGTATGTGAGAAAATGGAGCCCTAGTTATCACAGTCGAAGTATTGGGAGAGCTCAAGCTCACCAACATCTGAAAAGGCTCGAATGTGCAAATAAAATTTCCAAAGCAATGATGACTGTTTTGTTTCAATGTCTATGAAATTGTGTACCTCGACTGGGTTCCTGAAAACAAAGCTGTTAATAACAATTACTACATGCGGTTCTTGCTCAACTCTGAATAATCTAGAAAAAATAGCCGAATTGTGAAAAAAAAACTCATGGGTTTTTCATCAGGACAAAGTATCTGTTCACGCCGTATAGTCTGTTTCTTTCCAAGTATATCATTCCGATTTTAGACCATCCACCTTATTCACCTGACCTGGTCCCATCTGTCTGTTTCACAAACTTAAATCAGTATTTGAAGAAACAAGATTTGAAATTGTTAAAGCTGTCAAGGAAAAAGCAGCATGCATCATAAAAGAACCCTCAGAAGACTAGCAGGACTGTCTTGAATGTAAAATTAGTAGTTAAGAGCATTCAGCAGGTGGGAAAAATTATAGTAAAATACTGCTCTCTGTTCAATATATTTTGTCAGTAGAAAAGTGTACAAGGGGATCAATGCGATTAAATCCAGAGAAAACATCAGTTTCAAGATAACACGATGATATTCAATTTAAAACAGTGTATTGCAACCAGTCCGTATTACTGTTTTAACAGTTAAACACATTCTGAATAATAAAACTCTGCATTAGCTGCTGTGATTGTTTCCGTATCAAAAAGACATTTGAGTGCTGTTAAACACAGTTCATTTCAGTATAACAATACAAATATTAAGAAATGGGTGATGAAATCCGTAAATTTTCAAAACAAACTAAACTCTAAGGTAACGCTGAATTACAATAAACTACGATAAAAGTAAACGAAAACAAAATACGAAATTGTAAAAACAACAAATGGAAGTTTACAAACAATTCGAATAATTTTCGGTCTATTTCAGAATTTGAACAGATGTGTCGTATAGCAGTTCGTTCCCAGAGTGAACTTGAACCTTTATGTTGAATTCGTATTATTATTTCAAAATCATTACGTATTAGTAATTTTTTTAGTCTGAATGGAAAAATACAGAATAAAATTTTAATTCGTATTGTTTAAACGGCTTTATTTATTAACTACTGCTTCCGTTTCCGTGTTAATAATTAAAAGTTTTATATGAAAAAGTGTAATCAAGAAAAGCTTTTTCATTAGCGTCATTTTCTAAATTGCATTGTACAACTATAAATATTTTTTATGCATTTCTAGTGACTCTTCTTAAAATTGGTACAATAATATTGATTTTAGGTCGGCTTTGCTGATGAATTATGGTTATGATATCTTTTGTGGAACAGATAAATTTCGGTAATTTATATCTCAGGATTGATAAAACGAGTAGGGGCGAGTGGGGGAATCGCGTTCAGATGGGTCAAATATCAATGTACAATTGACTCTATTCTTTAATTATAGTACTGCCATCCATCATCAAACGGTTTACGGTAAACGCATGTGATAAGTATCTGAGTAATTTATTTATTTATGCGTTCATACCGGTCATGACCGGTATTGCCTAACAGGAACACGTACATGTATAAGCAATTTATTGCAGATGCCTAGGAGGTACATTAAACGCGAAAATAAAGCAAAAAGGCAATTCAGTCCAATCCACAAGCAACATTGCAAAATAGAAAATCAAACAAAATACCTACTTATCCACGTGTAGGAGACAAGCCACTTTATTCTTAGAGGAAGAAGGAAGTTTTGGTGATCGTATAAAGTACTTAACAAATGTATTTTATAATAAGATCTGGGAAAGGTGTAACACCGCCGAGTTGAATGTGAGTACGTGACGGTTAACAATACAGAATATTCCTTCCACAATGAATCCAAAATGGAGGGTAAATAATGGTTTTATAGATTTCTTAAAGAAATCCTACAATAAATGTCCGAAAACTAGAAACGGAAAGCTTAAATCGAATAACATAATGATCAAGAAAATTGGGATATCTACGGTAAAATATCCTGGAACTGTCGTTGCAACAAAAGGGGAAAACAGACATGGTTCTGTAACAAGTTGGGAAAGGGGTAAAACTGTAACCGTCATCTGTTGCATACATGCAGCAGCAGGATATATGCCCCTTTTTGTATTTTTCCACGAAAGAGGTTGTCTTCTCTTCTATAAAAGGACGGGACATATTGCGCTGTACATAAATGTTCATTCAAATGACCAGTTGTTTAACGAGTGGATTGATCATTTCATAAAATTCTCGAAGGGCAGTAAGGAAAATCCTGCTTTTATTGCATTAAATAATCATAGCGGCCATATAACTTTGCAAATTTATAATTTGTGCAGAGGGAATGTTATAGCGTTCAGAAACACTTATGAGGATGGATAGGGGGATATTGAGCTGCGAAGAGATACCTATGAACGGCTACCTTAAATTTTTTCATGTCGTAAGTGAGAGGAAATCAGGAACTAGGGAGAGGATTCCAAAGTTTAGAAGCCGTGTATTGAGGATCACCAACCCAGAGGTGGGAATTATATTCTATGTGTGCTCGAATTTAGGACCTACACTGCAGACAGAGTTGTCTGGAGGTGAAGTACTGTTTAGATCTGTACAAAATGCCTATTTTATAAGCATCTACTTTAGTAGCTGACAGATGGTCAAGCTATGATAGATTTGAAGATACAGTCATTCCAAGCACAGTAATAGAGCCAGAAAACTCAAGATCTGAGTAATTCATGAAATCGAATGTGGATTACCATTATGAGTACACTGAATTACAATGAAGAGTGCTGTCGTCAGCAAAGAAATGGATCGAGTTAGTCGATGAAGGAATAAGTTTTTACTGGTGACTTTTGCTAAAGACCAACATTTACGACTGCGCCGAAGAAATGTAGATGGTTAATTGCATTCGTTGTTCGAATTAATTTTTACCTTTAGTGATGACACTAGACTAACGTGCGCTGCATGACTCGATCGTTTTGTTAAATTTACCGTTTAGCATAACATTTATTTTTCAAATATTTTGCGTCATTATAAGCATTATTGAACAAGGGTTGGGAACGAAAATGGTCTGCACGATTTTATTCTTTCGGTATGTATACCGAATGTATATCCATCCCCATGCCCAAAGGTGAGGACGACTTAAAGCAATATTGACGCCATGGAAATGTTGCAAAGAAATCCCGTAAATCACTCCACTCAGCTGACTTAAAACTCCACAAGGTTTGATCGGTGTTGCGAACAGTGGAAGGTAATCAAAAAAGCATTGAAAGTTACTGTCATTAGGAGACCTATAAATCCAACAGTGGATTTCACAAATTTATAAATTTCCGAGATGATAGGAAGAAAATGCCAGGTTGTAATTGTTCAAGGTTTTGGTAAACAGCATTAAGATTAGACCTGATACGGCGGATGTTGCAATAATGAATCAGAGAGAGGCTGCTCTCTCGGACATCCGACCGAAGCAGGATTTTACGTCAGGTTTTTACTACCCTAGAAACCACAGTCATCTTTTTTTCTTAATTTTGCACTTTCAATCCGACAGAAAGACAATGAGAGCAAGAGAAATAATTTGATGGGAAAAAGGTGACTGGCAGTCCTTGCTGAGCTTAGAAAATCGGAGACTCAATATTAAGGAGCCCATGGTAAGCATCGTGGTAGCTTTCCGACTGGTATGAGGTACAAATGCCTCCCACCTTAACTAAAATGATGTCAACTGAAGAAGAGCAGGCATACTACAGCAGGACAGTATGCTCTGGAGAGGCCTCCGTTTCTTCATAGGCGTTTTAACGGTGTGGACTAGGTTACGCTCAGGATTCCCCTCGCAAAATCCCTTCAGCACCTGAAACTGACAAACGACCTTGGGGTGGTTTTTTTTATAGAGGTAGTGGATAAAAATATTTTAAAAACTAAATGTCATTTTCCGGTTAGCGTAGTATTCACTTAAAAAATAGGGGCAAAATTTTGGAAATAACACATGAATGGAAAGGTATGTACACAAATATCTCACTTTAATAGCAAGGCTTGAAGGAATTCTTAAGCAATGACCGCCTATTTACATTCCAACCATAAAAAATACAAATACATTCGTGGAAAAATAGATTAACATAAATAGCAACGCTTAAGATTATTGAATAATTCTGTAGCGCCTGCGCATAAATGTGAGTCTGCATTCTGCATAATGTTTCTTTGTGTACCTGCTAAATTATTGTGTCGTAGTTTTTTTGTTAGTTTTCTCAGCCAGCTTCCCTTATGCGAAACACGAAGCTTAAATTTATTTTTTTTGCGCTCTAATTAATTCCATAACCTTAGACGCTATTACACAGGTTGGTTGAGGAAGTCTTTTTCTTCTAATACATTTAATGTGTAGCCTGTAATCTTTACAAATACTAAGTTCGAATTCAATTCAAATTAAACCACAGAAATAAATGCCCTTTGTCATGTGTGCTTAAATTGCAAATCTTTAAAGTGCCGTGAATCTTTACAGGTTTCATTCTCTTGCACTATTACTCTCACTCCGTTTATAACTGGAGACTTAGATGGCCTGGATAATTAGTGACAATTATTGTGAAACGTTATACTACGGTGCATGTAACATTTTGAACGACTTACTTACTGTGGTAGGCTCACACTACACCATTCATTAGAGGTTTCGCAAGCCCAAGAATTTTAAGTCATGGTTTAATACATATTTACTTATGCTGATGTTCACCGTTTTATCTACCTTTTTGATTTGTATTCACCTATTGGGAGAAATGTAGGAGCTCAGTATGCTACACCCGCATGATTTGCAGTAAATGAATTAAAAACATTCTGAATCTACTCCATTGCTGACTGTATTTAGAGTAATCTTGTCCCAGTCATATGCGGGTGAGCACTGCGAATTGTCTATCGTGCAGATTCAATTTCTTGGTTCGAAACTATGTTTTGATGTTGAAATTTGTGTTCAGTATTTCTCTCATCCACGGTTTGGAATATCATAGCTCTATCGTCAAGCAACGCTAACTCTCTTAGTCCTTGCCTTGGACAGAATCTGACTCTTTTATTTTTTAGCTACTGAAGCCTTTCATCTTATTTTCACACCTTTATTTTTTTTAAATATGATTTTGACTCGACAAACATGACATACATGGGTATTTCAATGTCTTATATTTGATAATAGCCGCCATCGCGTCCAACCATGATTGGCTCAGATGCAAGATAATATTTCATCCTTAGAAAAACGTTACACTACAGCCAATTACTATTAATTTCGATGTACTATTTTGTAACCATCTGATTAATGATAAAATACCATCATTCGCTTATTCTTACTATTGTGTGCACTATACTTTGCATTAGATACTCTCGTTTCAGGGAGTGGTTCCAGATCTGTATTTCAAGCACACGATTAATTTGTAGTTCATGTGATTCAACATTTCTATTTGAGAATATGTGAATAGTACAAAGAGAATAATCAACCAGCACATGAAAACATCGATAACCTTTAAATCTTGATGAACCAACTGACGCTGAAATGTTTATATGGGTTAAATATTTTTGTTTGATGAGGGAAACGGTTGTCGAAAAGCATTGCTTTTAATGTAGATACCACACATATTATTATTCATTATCGATTTGAGACTAGCCTCAAACGGCTCTTAGTCTTTGTGCGAAATGGAGAATCAAACCTACGTAGGTTAAGTTGGCATGGATGTTCATACGAGAAGTGCATTTCATACAATGTACATACATACCTAGGAAGGTACGTCCATATACAGAACTACGAGCATACTACGGGACATGTATAAGATGCAGCAACCGTCATTCAACTGCAATTTCAGATTGAGAAGAGATATGCGTCTTAGGTTACGACTTCACATCTATACAGATACTGCGCGGCGCCACTAGTATTAAGCGATTCCAAGTGTGCTTTGGGGAAACCTTCATCACGATTCATACAGTCCTAATATGAAAAAAAGTTTGCCATTCCCCTCCTAATGTAACTACCTTACTGGAAGGTGGACATTGGTAATAACACAAAGCTTCAATTATATACGTTCAAGTATTATACAGGGTTATTACAAATGATGTTCATGATTTCAAGTGTACATAAATCTAGTTTTATTTATCATACAAAAAATAAAATAGTTACATTTCAAGAAAAACTCAAGAAGTTTCATCCTAGATGCCAAGAATTAGAAATGTTCTATATGGGAACCCCTTGTGATACGACAGATGTTAAGCGTGTAATCAAGCTTTTGCCATACTTTCGATGGCTCTGTTAATCCGTTGTTGGGATCTCAGGTATGCTTTCTGGTGGTGTATACACTTTATGTTTGATGTATCCTCACAAGAAAAAAACCCAGGGGGTGATGTCCGGAGATCTTGGAGGCCAGTTCAAGAGCGCACCATCACTTGGACCTGCACGACCGATTCATCTACCAGGCAGCTGATTTTGAAGTCCAGAATGAAGTTTAGCGATTCTTGTTCTAATTTCGGTAGAAGCCATTCCGTCATCATGTCCAAGATTTATTCCATTTATTGTTTGTCCAATAAAGAAAAAAGGTCCGTATACTTTGTTGTAAATGATAATACAAGACAGATTAACTTTTGGAGTGTAAGTGCTCGATGTAGGTGTGTGGGTTCTCCGAACCCCATACTATGACATTATGTCTATTCACGTTACCACACAAGTGGGATGTGCCTTCATCACTAAAGACTAAACATTTTACATAGTTTTAATTTTCCATCAAGGCCTACATGTTCTCACAAAAAGAAAGTCTTAGAACTTTGTCATTTGCTTTTCATGCTTGAACAAGCTGAAGTTTGTAAGGCTTGAAATTTATACGTTTACGTAAAATTTGCCAAACTGTTGACTGTGGTATACCAAGCTGTCTACTGCATTTAACAGTAGATTTCTGTGGACTACGCGTAAAACTTTCCCTTGCCTGCTGTACAGCCTCATTGCTTACTGACGGCCTTCCAGTTGATTTCTTTTTACAAATGCACCAATTTCTCTTAAAATTCAAGTACCACTTGTGACTGCTAGGAGGATCTTCATTAAATTTGGTTCTAAAGTAACGTTGCACACTAATAACTGATTGGTTGATGTGATAATCCAACACATAAAATGCTTTCCTGTCTTCAAATTCAGCCATTACACAATTGACAACAATTGACTTTAACAAATAGCTGATACGTACTTAAATCAATGTAAACAAAACTTTATGAGTTTTTTTTCCAGTGGTACCAACTGAAATGGTCATAAAACAGGTTAATCCAGTAATATTTATAATTGAAATCGGGAACATCATTTGTAATAACCCTGTATGTTTACACTCGCTACAATATTAGAAAAACGCAAGCTAAGCTATTTTTGGCCAATTGTTTCGGCAATCCATTTACTAGTGATTAGAATACGGAATAATATATCTTGGAACAACTATGTATCAGAGACAGTCAAGACTCCGTCAACAAGAGTTCAAGCAGTGTTTACATACCAGAAATGGTATATATCAATAAACTCGCTTGGTTCACAACCTGAAAGATTCGACAGTTTGAAATGTCGAATAAGAATGAAAGAACAACATATGCATCACCATTTTTATTTTTCTGTTTGTCCAAACTGGCGCAACTGAACGGAGCTGAACACCGGAAAGTACGTAAGTCAAACATACTCATCAATAAATTTGTACCTGTCTACAAGAAATTGCAGCTATAAACAACCCGAATACCATTATTTCAAGTGCCTCGTTTTGAAACAGATCTTTAATATTTATGACATGCGGACACTACTCTTCAAGTTACATAAGGGTTATTTCTTTCGTGACAACAAATTTTATTGAAAATTTAATTAATAGTTGTGAACAGTATTAAAATGGACGACTTTGACTTAAAAACTGTAGAAACTAAATCTATAGTAATGCTATTGTAAGAAAAGTGGGTAAAAAGATTTGTTTGGTAGATGTGCCAAAAAACGAAAAAAAAGAGATAAAATAACAACCACGTCTGCTCAGTGCGACCATAAATTTTTTTAAAGGCTTCAATTTGAACTCTGATTAAATAGTATGGTTCAGGTAAAAGCGTACATTATCTGTCTATCGAACACCTTTCATCGAATTTGGCGGAGAAAAAACATCCTAAAATTTGTAATGGATTGTCAACTATGTATACAGTTAATATTTAAAGCCGCTTGAATATGCTATATGTAGGATTATTTCCGATATATTTTAAAGTATCGATTGAAAAAGGAAAGGAAAGCAATGTGTCTCATTCCCTCCCTAAAGGGTAGGGCGGGATGCTCGAGCTTACCACGCTCCTTCAGACACATCCATGGTTTCCCAGCATACATATATACATTACGTTTATATGCTTAGTGGCATGAAGGATGGGTGCAGCTAGGGTAGGATCGGAAGGAGTGGAGTTAGGGTTCGGAAGGGGAAGGTACTACCCCAGCATTCGCCATTATATCTGTATGTGGAAAATCCCCTGAAAAACCTGACACAAGGTAGACGATAACGGGGAACGAACCCATTACTTCCCGAAGGCTAAGCAGAGTGTGTTACCACAGAATCAAATAGCCCGGTATCGAGTGACAACTATTTGCACTAAATTCTCTATCCCTTACTATCGCATAAAACCTTTCCGTACACTTTTTTTAAAATAATTGTGGTCCTGAACAGGCTAAGTTTGGCATACTCAGAAACTCTTAGGAGGATGGAAAGGGGGATAGTGAACTGGTAAGAGATTATTCCTAGGAAAGGTGGCCCGAGAGAGTATCAAAGAATGTAATTCAGCAATAGCCATTAAAGGACGCGTCACTTATAAACCTATTCGCTCTTTTTTAATTCGATCAACGATATTGAGAGCGTATTGGGGAGCACCAACTCAGAGGTGAGAATAATATTCTAGACGAGATCGAATTTGGGACTTATACAGCAGAAAGAGTTGTCGGTAAATTTCTGCCTAGATTTGTACAAAAAGCATATTTTAGGAGCAACTGCTGTAGTAGCTGACAGAAGACGATCAACCCATGATAGATTTTAAAATACACTCATCCCCAACATAGTAATATCGTGTTAATCCCAACTTCTTTTGAAAGGAAGCCATTAACTACGACACGGATTCGTCTTTTGTCAAGGAAACTAAAAACTCAATTGCTGAGTGTAACATTTAACAAAAACGAGGTGTGTTTGGCAACTAAACATTTACTTTGAACTTGTTCAAATGCTTCTGAGACATCTAAAGCGACTACTACTGTTTCACTGGATGTTTCAATGTATTGTTCCAAACTTGGATCACATGTGAAAGAAGATCACCCACCTAAAGCTATATTGGTGGTCAGTAATGAGTTTGTTAGTTGCAAGGAAAGAGAGTAGTCGCTGATTGATGGCTTTTTCCATGACTTTAGACAAAATGGAAGTGATGGCAATTGCTCGGTAGTTTCAGGGATCGCTGTTATCGCCTTTTTTGGGAATAGGTTGAACATTAGCTAACTTCCATGGTGAGGGAAATTTCCTAGAGACATAGAGATCGAATGGAGCTTAGATGGGACTGGTACTAGTTCGGCGGAGCATTTATTTAAGACAATAGCTTGGATACCGTCGGGGCCATTCGCCTTATTGAGATCAAGCCTACTAATGATAGCTTCTAGGAGCTTCTACTGAAAATGAATTGGTTTCATAGGGTATGAGGAAAAGATGACTAGAGGCACATCTTTTCCGTAATCATTATGACATGAATTTGAAGCAAATAAATTCACCCAAATATTGGAAAACTGTAACCAGATTAAATCTGGAAGTCTTGTCAGCTGTTAAAAAATACACTTCCCAATGCAAACCAGCAATATTGTAATGCTTTGTCAATGTAATTGCGGAAATCGGAAATTACATCCATAGAAAAAATTAAAAAAGTTTAAGTACCATCAACCATTCAATGATTTTCAAATTTGCATCTACCAATAGTTTCTTGGTCAATAAACCAAACGGTGACGTTCAACAATGCTGATCGTCAAATTTACGCATCCTGTATGGATTTCTGTTGGAACAGTAAGGAATATTGTGAATTCTCATTACTAAATGTGAATTATTTTATCCACAACATGCACCGAGTCCTCCTGTGGCACAGTGGGCAGCCAATAGCAATGTTTTAGGCAAAAATTTGAAATACCTATACTTCAAAGCTTGGAGCAATCGATATTATAAATAGAACCAATTGACAAACCGTGATTTCTTGATACATCTGAGATGTTAGGATTTGGATAAACAGAAACTCGCGCATTAAGCCTAATCATTAATCATGTTTTTTTCGATTTTTACTCTTCGATACCTCATAAGAATTAGAATTATTCGCAATGTACGAGTTTATCACAAACACGTAGCTAATGAACCATTCTTGAACGATACATTTTGAAAAAATGCAATATGGAGAACTACAATTTCATATATTTTCTTGTTTGAATATTTTCAGAAAGTTAAAAATCAGTTTTGAAACATGATTCATACTGTCCAGAGTAACATTTTTTTAATTGCTTTGTTCCACTCCCGTTGACTGTTGGTATACTTAGGTCAACCAAGTTTTAATAACAAATAAAATCATTCAGTTGGCAATAACATAAGAGTGAATAAAGATTTCGAACTGATTTTTTTCTGAAAAAGCTTAACTGTTCAATCCCTTTAATTATTACAACAAAAATGTACCGTTATATGTTGTGTACTGAAAACTATTAAGAGCTCCTAGATGCTTCTAAATGAGCATTTAAACAATCTTAAAATGCTATTTAACAATCGAGGACATAAGCGCTGTCCACGTTTCTTGTGAGTTGGGTTAAAAAATGTTTCGGGAAAAACCCCATTCCTTTATTTTGGGAGCGTTCCCTCCATCTTTTCTTTCTGTTTTTGGTGTTTTTAATTTATTTTCGAAAAGCTAGGCCCATTGAGCTAAAACTTGATCAAGATTAGTAGTTTTGAAGAAAAAAATAGTTTCTTGGATCATCCCACTTTTTTCTGAATCGTCGAATACTAAAGATCATGTTAATAATTGAAACATTTTAAATATGTTGAAAGTATTGGAATCTTATGAAAATTTAGTGGTTGTACAATCTTAAATATTGTGTAGAGTAACTTTTTTTCAATATTCGCCTAAAAAAATACGTATTGGAATTTAAGATTAAAAAATAAAGCTATACATAGAATGTTCAACAAGGGAGACCTTGAATGGCTGAAATTATTTTTAAAATGTCTGTTTACAAACTTACTCTATCGTTGACCATTCTATAGGTAGTAAGTGGTATACCGGGTGTTCAAATAAAAAAGGACGCCGGCTATATCTCAGAAACGGCTTATGTTACAGCTTCATGAAAAATTATATAATAAAACTGACCACGAGAAATATTTGAAAGTTATTTATAGGATTGTAGTTCAACCACCAGAGGGCGTAACTGAACATCAAATATTAGAAATCTTACCTTTTTCAAACTTTTCCAAATTAAGATCCATTAGAAGTATGTAAAGGAATCTTCAGAACATTCTGCACACTTTTGGTTAAATGGCTTTTGTTCTATTTTGAGAGTAGGGACGCTGTTTTGAAAAAACGCTCATAAATCCGGTTGTGTTCCACCAAATTTTGCAAACTTGGTATAGTTGAAGCGATCTTTCCTCCACCAATAGAATGTTCATTAACTCTAATCAATCTTACCAATATGGCGGATGGTAGAGGGTGCTGCTTAATTTTCTTTTTTGAAAATGTGTTTTCTCTTGAAAATATTAAATGGAAACATGTTAAGTTTGACTACGGCCTTAAAAAATATGCCAAATTAGCAACAAAACAGTGAAAAGCGGATATCGATATCTCTTTTCTAGCCAGAGATATCTTAAGAAGTGATCGGATGTGTAACGACTATATCGCATTAGCTGTAAGGTATCCATATCTATGTTTTTGATGAATACGAGTATACAAACAACTATTTCAAAAAACAATGTTTGTGTCGCATACGACTTCATCATGGGAATAAGAGATAAACGTTTAAAATTATAATAATTATAATTTGGAAACGATACTTTCTATAAACCCTAGTAACAGCGTTGGATATGAAACAAATGAATGCGTTGACCTGGCAACAGGTGTTAAACGTCAATCTACCAAATTGACTTAGTGTCTACAGTATATTTTTTATAAGTTACTTATTCTTACGAAATGCCAATTTCAAACGTCGAAGGGTACGACATGTTAGCTACGCATTTTTAATGTCATGAAATTGGAAAAATTGCTTCGAGGGCGTATGCATGAGATTTGAGCTTATGGTAAAAAGTTTTTCAGAGATTGGCTACAAAGTTATGACCCAAATATACGAGAAATTCGAAAGGTCGCACTGAAGAAAATAAAGTGAATGTTCGTTCATTAATAGTCACTGATCCGCACATCAGCATATCAAGGGATTTGGGCCTTTCCATTTAGTATTACACACTATATTTTATCGGATCAGAGGTTTGTAACAATGCACTACTATACTGCTGAAGTTTATTAGCAACACATAGACTTTAAATATTCTTTATAAATATTTCATTTTAGAGTTCATCTATATCACATAGTTCTTCATCGGGCATTATTGGAAAGAGATTTTGATAAAACGCTAGATTTCTGTAACTGGTTACAAAAGATGGCGCTCGAAAACCCTCGCATTCTCTTAAACATGAAGTGGACAGACGAGGCATCATTTAACAGCGCAGGACAAGTTAAATTACATAGCATGCAGTATTGGTCTGAGGAAAACCCACGCTGGATGCTAGAGGTACCTTCGAGGTCGATGGTCATTAAATGTTTGGTGTGGTATAGTAGAAGGAAAAATTATAGGGCTTTATTTCTTTAATAGAAACCTTGATGAGGATACCTATTTACATTTTTTAAGGCACGAACTCCCGCTGCTGTTGTAGGATGTATTATTAAAAACATGGATACCTTATATCGTTTTTTTGACAATGCGATATGCTCGTTACACGTTAGACCATAAGATATCTCGGGCCAGGAAAAAAATCGCCTTCCAGTTTTCACTGTAGCCAATCTCATAAAAAACTTTTTTCCATAAGCTTTTCTCTGCGGGTAATTTGTGGAAATTGTTGCGTGTTCATGACATTCAAATAAGTAGCTAACATGTCGTACCCTTCGACGTTTGAAATATGCATTTTGTAAAAATATTATTAAAAACTTCTGAAACATGTATTGCAAACATTAAATCAATTTGGTATGTTGACGTTTAACATTTGTTACCTTGTTAACGCATTCATTTGTTCCACAGCCAAGGCCGTTACGACGATTTATAGAAAATATCGCTTATAAATTGTAATTATTATAAATTTAAATATTTATCTTTTATTCCCATGATGAAGTCGTATATGACACAAACAACGTTTTTTTGAAATAGTTATTTTTATACGCGTTTTCATCAAAAGCTTGGATATGGATACCTTACAGGTACTTATTTTAGTGATAATGCGATATTATCGTCACACATTCGACCATTTATTAAGATATCTCTGTGAAGTGATTGCTTTACATACACTTCATCTTAACAAAATGAGCAGAGAATACTTCGTAATCTATATTCTGCTGATGTTTAATGACTTTATTCAAAGGTTATTATGAATGCAGCAATAACTTGTCAAAAATGATTATAAAAACTAGACAAAAAATGAATGAAGTATTATTATTTTTTTTTACATTAATTCATTGCTAAGCGACTAAAAAATCGCAGATCAAGATACAATTATAAATCTATACATAACAACCCCCCTTGAAATCCCTTGAGGATTTCAACACATACAACAAAAAATATAATGTGAATAGGAAAGTTTGAACTTGTACAATTGTATAAGTTTGTACCAAAGACAACAAGCAATTTCTTTAATTATTCGGAAGCACGCACAAACGATGCACATAGCGGCGCACTACTGAACCATCGGTTAGTCTTACTAAAGCAGCACGAATCACACCGTTTGCACCGCGATGTATGTTAGTTATTAAACCGAGCCGCTACTGAAGGGGAGGAAGATCGTCGTCCTGTAGGAGTACAATGGAGTTGATGTGGAGGAGATTAGGAAGATTACTACTCTATTTTGGCGTTTTTTCCAGCGCTTCCAAAAATGTTGAGATAACAGTTGTGATCGTTGAAATGTAGAAAGACTATTTATTCGCACAGACATATACTTGTGATCAGGAACCGCTACTAATGGTCGACCCACCAAAAAGTGTCCCGGGTAGAGAGGAACAGTGTCGTCAGGGCCAGAAGACAGGATTGACAATGGTCTTGAATTTAATATCGACTCAATCATAGTTAATGTTGCATACATACGTTCAAATGTGAGGTTTGCGTTGCCGAGAATGCATTTTAAGCGTTTTTTTTACTGATTTAACTGCACTCTCCCAAATACCACCTTCATGTGGAGAGTAAAGATTGATACATTGCCACTCAATTGACTTCGAAGCTAAACACTTAAATATGCGTTCATTAGACTGTGCCTCTTGAAAAACTGAGTATAAAGAGTTTAACTTTGTTTTAGCTTCACGAAAGTTAGTGGCGTTATCACTAAATATGCAACTAGGCATACCTCTACGCGCTATAAATCATTTCAAAGAATTCAGGAAGGCGTCAGTAGTTAAGGAAGTGACGAATTCCAAATGTATAGCACGAGTAACCATACAAACGAACACGCACATACATATGATTTTAATAATCGAGCACCACGAGTTCCATTGAAAATGGATATACTTGTTTTAAACGAGTTTCAGGCAAATTACCCATGAGCGGATGTTTGACAACAGGATTGACCCTAAAACAGGTACACACTTTCGCAGAAGTTATTAATGTAAGAAAGTCCTCCGATGGACCAAAAACGTTCTAGGATATAAGCAAGAAGTTGTGCGCCACCCTGCAATAATTCTTTATGGTCGCTTAAAGTAACCAGTTCAGTGAACTTGTGATCCATTGGGAGAATTAAAGGATGTTTCTTATTAAAGAAATTAGTTAGTCTACCGCCAACGCGTAGACAACCCGTATCATCCAAGAAGGATTTAGCGCTTGAGTTCGTGAATTCTTAATGACTCGGTTATTCTTGAGATACCTAATCTCATTAACGAAGGAATTAGCGTGACAAAGCTTGGTAAGAGCTGTCAAAGAAGTCTGGAGTTCGGTGACGTTTAAATTGCCGGTTTCGTCTTTTTTCGTTTCGGCAATTATGATTGAATCGTAAAACGTAAGCTATAATTCGTTGTAGTTTTCCGTAACAGGAAAATTGATCCAAATATAGTCGTCTACCAAATTGGTAGAAATTAAGACAACGGTACCTTTGAGTTCAGTACTCTCATGCGAATCCGGAATGTAATCAGAAACCCAATTGGAGTCATTAAGAAAGAGAAAGTCAGGACCATGAAACCAAACACGGTTATTCTTCAAGGGCGACATATTTGAACCGCGTGAAACTAAATCAGCTGGGTTATTAGAAATTGAAACATGATGCCAATGTTTCCTATATGACAGCAAAGCGATTGGCAATGAAAGTGTGATATTTGTTGGGAGCAGAATTGATCCAATTTAAAGTAATTTTGGAATCTGTCCATAAGAAAATATTATGAAAGTGAATATCAAAAATTTTGATGATTTTAGGACACTACTCTGACAGTAACACTGCCGCGCAAAGCTCTAAACGAGGAATGGACACAGTGTGTAAAGGTGCAACCTTGGTCAAAGTATAAGTTACGTGGCTATCTGCAGTGCAACAACGCAAATAGAAACAGCAATCGTAAGCAATAACACTACTCGCAGAAACCGTGGAACTCAATCTGTGCATTAGCTGTCGGAATAACGCAACGAGGGATCTTGATGATAAGCACATGCTGTAACTGTGTCCTAAATTCGGACCACTCGGACATCAGCTCGGCAGGGATGGGATCGTCCCATATAATGTCAGATTGCCAAATCTTCTGCATCAAAATTTTTCCGCTAATGATTAGAGGAGAATAAAAACCCAATGGATCGAAAATTTTTCAAATGCTACATAAAACTTTCCTTTTAGTAGGAACGGAATCGTCTTAGATATGTCAACCTCGCCAATAAGAACAGTGGAAAATTCGACGCCATCGAAGACGTGCGAAGACGAGCGAAGACAAAATTTCCTGTTTATTAGATAAAAACTTGCGGATAGTCAGACCAGCAGCAGACAAGATAGAGGACACTTCTTTTATTCGACTGGCGTTTTGAATACATCCACATGAAAATAAAATATCGTCCATGTAGAAGTTTTTTGAAACAACTTCATCAGCTTCAGGAAAGAATCCTTGTGTGAGTGGCTAGGTAACTAGCAGAAGCAGTAAGTGACTGTGTTTAAACGATAAATATCTAGGGGTTTCTCGGGATTGTCTCTCCAGAGTACATGTTGAAACTTACACGATGCAGAATCGACTTTGATCATACGATACATCTTGACGATGTCACCACAGACGGCGACCTTCTAAATACGGAAACGCAATAAGACATCAAACATATTGTCCTGAACTTGAGGACCGACGATCTGAACGTCGAGGAGTTTTTGCGCTAGCATAGAAAACTACGCGCAATTTGGTAGTCAAGGAAGACTGCTTAACAACAGCATGATGAGGAAAAGAACTGCGGAGGTATCTCTGAGATATTTATAGGCCCATCAATCGTTTCTATGAAATAAGCGTCGCATCTTATATATTGGTCATGTGACACAGAGATTTGTATTCTAACATGAATTGTCAATATTGCCTCAGAAGATCGGGATCCCTGTGTAGACTTTTCTCTAGATGGAGAAACCGTGATTCGGCGATGTGTTTAGAGTCACCTAAAAGTGATAATTTTGAATTTAGAGGTATCGAAACGGTGACACGACCGGTTTCATCCGAGCGAATAGTATTGAGAAAATGCTTCTCACAATATCTCCCCTGAGGTGAAAGTAAAGACAACTTCGAAATAGGTTTGGGTTTATCCTAGTCCCAAAAACTTGGGCAAAGATTGATGAAGATCAGTATTGAGTTCATTAACCTAAAAAGTAGTATGGTAGCAGGCTGTCGAAATTCCACAAATAAATAATTCGAATGCGTAAGAATATTATTAGGTCAATCACCTGCAGCGAGCCAACCAACCCAAATATAAATATCCCCTGGCTGATGGTAAGACGGATCAGCGAGGCGTAAATTAGGGGGATATCCAAAAGGTCCTTACTGAAAATAACTCGAGGTAGCAGATCAGTAATTTTAGGAACGACTAAACAGTTGATATCAAACTTGAAACGTCCGTTTGTGGAATGTAATTCCACAGAAGTGTACTTGAGCAGATTGCTACTGACTCGCTAATACCCTTGAAGGTAAGTTTGATTAATTTACAAGAAGAATTCAACCTTTTGTGTAGATTTTTAGATATAAGATTGTTTTGGGATCCAGAATCAAGGAGGCCCTTAACATTAAAAGACTTGTTATCACTGATGACGTTAACTTGAACAGTAAAACCACATACAGAAGAAATGATGGCAGTCTTAGAGGACTCAACAATTGGAGTACCTGACTGAGCAGGAGAAACAACAGAATTAGAAGCAGAAAAACTACTAAACCTCACTCTGACAAAGTGAACTAGGCCGAGTAGTTTCGTGCTTTAACTTATTTGAATTAGCAGGCTTGAAGCAAACTAAACTATTGTGACGTTGATTACAATTTTTGCAATTCGTAATAGAAGTATATTTGGACTTATGTCATGACGAAGACATACAAGACAAAGCCGCAAGGCTTTTGCTTTGTGGAAACGATTCTTGATAGATAAGGCAAAGAAAGATGGGCAATGATTTAAGAAATGCTGTTCCTTACACGAGGCACAAGAGTGCATAGTTTGGGATAAAGTGTGGGAACCTTTTTTTATTGGATTTTTCAATAAATTGGGAATAGAAGTCTTTGTGACATTGGAAGTGTCATCGATAATATCACATTTGTTAGACAAGAATTTAGATGTCTGTTCAACATTAGCAATTTTTCTTGGATATTGTTTGGCAAAATCTTTAGCAGCAGTAGAATCTACTGTATTTTTAACAGTGTATGCCAAAACAGCATTTTTGTACTCTTTCGGTGACATACCCTCATTGTCTACAGTGTGCAAATGTTTGATGAAATTATTGTAAAATTCCCGCAATTGCGTATCTTTAACAATTCTTGGAGTTTCAAATAAAGAATCAAAATTGCTGAACATAAGCAACTTTCGATTTATCGTATCTTCCTTTTAAAAGATCGATAGCGATAAAATAGTTTGTTTCAGAAGGTTTAATTTCGCTTAACATTTGCAAAGCTGGACCTTTCAAACAGTTTTTTTAAATATAAAAATTTTTCAATTTGGGATGTTTTCATTAGAGTCAACTAAAGCCTGAAAAGATTAAAAAAATGCTCCAAAATTCTGATACCCTCCAGAGAAAATAGGAAGGTTTATGGTAAGAAGCTTAACATTTTCCTTAGATTTATTTGCAGTAGAACGAGTGCTATTTAAACTTTCGTTTAATTTTTTGATCGTATTTGTCAAGTAAAGACTGAACTGTCACTGAAATAGACACGAAATCCTTGTAAAATTGCGAAAACGTTGGAAAATTGTGCGCCTCATCTCCAAAAATGGATATCTGCTCTGAAACCAATTTGTATTCATTTAAGGTTGGCTTGAATAATTCGAATTCAAGTTTTAATTGCTGTAACTCAATTAGTAATATTTCGTCGTCGGATGAATTAACAAATTCGTTAAAATTATTAACTTGTTCTAAAATATTACGAGCTCTAAACGCCAATAACCTTTTGATTTATTTGGAGCCATCGTGAATTGTTTTAAACGTAAATAAAACTGTAAAATAATAATTTAAAAGAGTGTTTTGTCAAACTGGATAAATATCTCTTAAACGTAAAGCAAACATTTACACAAGGAATCCTTAAACGAACGTTGTTAAATACAAGCAAGCGTATTTAAAATTAAGCAATAAGTAGCTTTAGATATTTTCAACTCAAATTCAATTAAATGTAATATTAAACGTTACAACGCACCTCAAAACATTGTATGCATCAATAAGATTTCCATCCAAATGACTTGTAGAGAAAGATTGCCTCTTCCATTGGTTCGATTGTATAACTGGTGTATCGGAGAATTCTTATGTGCTTCCTTATATCCATTTCAATGACCAGAAATTAAAAATTATTCGAAAATAAACAAATCCGGCTCGAAGGACCAAAAAATTGAAGTAATTGCTTTACATATGTTGAACACATTTCATCTTAATAAAATGAGCAGAGAATACTTCGTAATCCATATTCTGATGATTTTTATTGACTTTATTAAAGGGTTATTATGAATGCAACAATAACTTATCAAAAATGATTATTCATAAGAAATAGCCATAAAAAATGAATGACTTGTATTATTACTTTTTTTACATTAACTAATTGTTAAGCGACTAAATTCATTAGAGTTAATGAACATTCAGTTGGTGGAGAAAAGCTCTTTTCAACTATACCAATTTTGCAAAATTTGGTGGAAGAAAACCGGATTTATGACCGTTTCTTCAAAACAGGGCTTCCATTCTACCCTACCTCTAATTTGGCAAAACACAACAAAACCCGTTTTTTTTTATGATTGTGTACCTGAACAGGCTAAATTAGGCCTATCGTGCTAAAGCACTCAGGAACACTTAGGATGATGGATAGGGGGATAATGAATTGCCAATAGCTGCCTATGAACAGCCACCTTAAATTTTCTCATATCATAAGTGAGAGGAAAACAGGAACTAGAGAGATCATTTCAGAGTTTAGAAGCCGTGTAGAAAAATGTGGATTGCGCCCGTTTGGTACGACAAGTGGAAATTTGTACTGCATACCGATGATGTAAATGAGCGAACCGAGTGTTTCTCGAAAAGATAGCCCGAGATGGTATCAACGAATATAATTCAGCAGCACAATAGCCGTTGTCATAACGATAATACAAAGATAGAACTGAAACCATCCTTCTATGCTCAAGGGACTGTATGTGAGAAGTTAAGGACGGGTCATTTATAAGCCTAATCGCTCTCTTTTGAATACGATCAACGATATCGAGAGCGTATTGGGGAGCACTAACCCAGAGGTGAGAATTATATTCCAGGTGAGGCCGAATTTGGGCCTTATACAGCAGAAGGAGTTGTCGAGAGGTAAAGTACTGCTTACATTTGTACAAAAAGCCTATTTTACGAGCAGCTGTTTTGGTAGCTGACAGAAGATGGTCAACCCATGAGAGATTTGAAGATACAGTCATACCCAACAGAGTAATAGAGTCTGAAAACTTAAGAACTGAGCCATTCATACTTAGAACAAGAAATGATCGATCTTTTTTGGCGGACATAAGGCAACACTGAGTTCGAGAATATGTTGAATGTCTTTGTTGATTAAATTTGCCATTTCAACTTTAATTTCTTGATTTGACATAGAAGGTGGATTATCACTATGAGTAGACTGAGATGAACTAGTGAAGAGTGCTATCGTCAGCAAAGCAGTGGATGGGGTTAGTTGTTGAAGAAATAAGGTCATTTATGTACAGTAGAAAAAGTGTAGGCGCTATAACGGATCCCTGTGGTACGCCCGCGTTAATGCTAACTTCTTTAGAAAAAAAGCCATCAACTACGACACGTATTCGTCTTTTATCAAGGAAACTAGAAACCCAGTTGATGAGCATATTATTTAACCCAAACGAGGTGAGTTTGGCAAGTAAACACTTATGCCAAACTTGGTCAGATATCTAAAGCGACTACAACTGTTTCACCGGACTGCTCTAGTGTATTGTTCCAAACTTGGGTCACATATGAAAGAAGATCGCCTGTTGATCGACTTTGCCTAAACCCATATTGGTGGTCACTAAGGAGTTTGTTAGTTTCAAGGAACGTGAGTAGTTGCTGATTGATTGCTTTTTCCATGATTTTAGACAAAATGGAAGTGATGGCAATTGGTCGGTAATTTGAGCGATCGGTCTTATCGCCTTTTTTGGGAATAGGTTGAACATTTGCTAACTTCCATGATGAAGGGAATTCCCCTGAAGACATAGAGATCGTATAGAGCTTAGATAGGACTGGTACTAGTTCGGGGGAACATTTCTTTAAGACAATAGCTGGGATACAGCCTGGGCCAGTCGCCTTATTGAGATCAAGCCTACTGATGATCGATTCCAAGAGCTTGTACCGAAAATGAATTGGTTTCATAGCGTATGAAGAAGAGTTGACTAGGGGCACATCTTTTCCAGAATCATTGAGACACGAGTTTGATGCAAACAAATCCACAAAAACGTTGGTTTTGTCTACAGAATCAGCAAATACCGATCCGTCAATAGACGCCAGGGGGGAAATGAAGATGTTCCAAAGTTTTTACTAATGGCTTTAGCTAAAGACCAAAATTTACGACTGCCTAAATGAGATGTAGCTAGTTTGCATTTTCGTTTAACTAAAAATGGGTGCCGATGTTATATGCGGTCTATCTATTACCATCTGTTCCAATACTATTTTCTAATATTTGATGTATATTCAGTTACGCCCACTGGTGGTCGACCTACAATCTTAGAAATTATTTACAAATGTTTCTCGTGGTCACCTAATTTTTTTCCTGAAGCTGTATCATAAGCCGTTTCTGGAATATGACCTACGTCCTTCCTTATTTGAACACCCAGTACATGACTGTTAGATTTGTATATCAAAAATGATTCTAGAAAATGAGTTTGTACACTGAGAACAGAATCACATAAAATTGTAATTATTAGAATGTTTTTTTGCTGATTGATATAATAATGAAAAATATACAGTTCAGGATAAGAATGAGAAATTTAAAGCATCAATCTCTATTCCAGGTTTTAATCCATTACAGCTGGCATACATACGGAGCCTTGACCTAAAAGTATTTAATTATACCATCTAGTAATAAAAAGTTTGGGAACATATATTATAAAATAATTCTGCATAATTTATTATGTGTAATAATGAAATGTCATATAAAACATGATTAAAGTAGAAATTGCATATACATAATCATCATAACGATTTGGTAAATGACAATGTTATCTATTCTGATTTTACCTGAATTGATTAATTACATCTGATTCAAACTACTCTATTCTCTAATTCTAATACAATATAAATGCACAAATTCGCTAACATGCTGTCTATTCAACTTGCAGGAAACGCTGAAGCATATATAGTTGAATTTAATTACAATAGAGTAAAAAAGCTTCACAACTATTAAAAAATTATATATAAAAGGCATTTTCTTTTTAAATTTGATATTAATTTGTTATTAGGGTTGGATTAAAAATAAGGTCAAATATACAGAGAAGAACAAACATAATTATAGATATATTGGAAATCAGGCGTAACATGCATAGAAAAATACCTACTTAACTACCGTAAGAATTCAGATAAATCTAAAAGTACTAAAAGTAAGGAGACTATGCCATTATGATAAGGAGAAAAGCACAATAACTTTCTCTCTTTCTAAGTTTATACCAGCACGACACGCAATGCGCATATGACGTCAATGACTTATTAAATAGTAAACAATTTTTAATAAGATTTGTGACTCCCGTCACTAAATTATGATGTAAATATTTTCGTGCAGGTATCTAAACGTTTGAAAATTATTCTGAAATTTCAAAAATTTTTTGTAATTCAATGTTTCTCTCTCTTTATAATCGTTTGCTTCTTAAATAACGGGGTATCAGAATTAAATATCTGCATTAGAGTTTTTCGTGCAGAATTCTAAATCAAATCGCACAATTCTGAGGTATATGTAAAATATTATTATTTATTTACTTATTTGCTTATCGCCGTTTAGCACCTACACTTTTCAACACGCTACATGTTTTATAGTTTTATACATTTTTGATATATTATTGGAAAAAGTTAATAAGTATAACTTGGTTTGGACAAGCCGTTTTTCATTAGTTTAAGACGTGTATAGTAAATTTAATCAAACATTAATTTAGCGGTTTATAATATGGTTTAACAATTTTTTTTCTTAAAAACGTTTATTATTTTACTAAATTATTTTATGTGTGAATACGAGTTTCAAAAGATTTATTTTTGTATGCGAGATACCAATTTGAAAAGTCGTGCGTTTAAATAATGCAATAAATGTCAAAATTCGTTTTGATAATATAAAAGTTTGTAAATTTCCATAAAAGAAACTGGTTGTGAAATATTTCCAAATGAAAATAATTAATATGCTGTTTTATGCTATAAAATAAATATCATTCTTATGTTTATATTTACCAAGAAACAAGATGTCATGTCTTAGTGTAAATTGTATTTTCGTGATCTTATTCTTTATAAAAATAAGATTTTCCTTTACATTTTATAAATTACCACTAAAGGCAAACAATAGCTATTTGTTATTATAAGTTTTTTTTATAATAATTTTTAATTTTTAATTAGATTAGATTAGGAACAAGATAAGTAAAGAAGAACCTACTTTTCTTTAAGAATAATATATAAAATTTTTTCGGACACTAAGTGGCAATGGATTACGTTTTATAAGAAATTATTTTAAAAAAACATGATAAGCATGAGAATCGAACTGCCGTTTCCATCACTGCAGCAACTAAACAAAAATAGGTAACCAAAATTTTCTCAAGTGTTATCGCGTGAAAACGGAAATCAATAACGAAAATCATCGTGAAATACCAGCATTAGCGCTTAAAGCTGTTGCTAGTTTATTACCCTTGAAATCACGAGGTAAATATGAGAACACGTCTAATATTTTCAATTCTTGGAGGATTTGGAGGGATATCGATGAAGAAGTTATGCTTGCTTTTTTTCATGAAAAGGTTAGTTTTCCTGAATACATTTATTATTTATTTTAAGTTTTATCTTTATATTTGATTACAGGCTGAAAGACTGATATCTTCCACGCTGTGGTCGACATATTCCATGTTGAAAACTACGCTGAGAGTGAAAGAAAAGGATACATCGAATTATGGCAAGTTACAGTTATATTTAAAGTGCCAAAATGAAGGATATGAAGCAAAAAAATCAAAAATTCTATCGCAGGCTGATGCGTCAAAATTTATAACACAAGCGCCTAATGATACTTTACTGGCGTTAATTTTCCGTCTGTACGTAGTGAAGAGCTAAGAAAGTTAAATGTGAAGGATATCGAGGATACCGGCTCTATTTTGGTTGTCACCCTCCATTACACTAAGACAAGGAAGAATCGTATATTCACCGTTACGACGGAAGTAAGAGTAATTAATGAGACTGAGTAGTACAGGAGATATTTAGGCTAGCGTCCAAGATTGTTCATAAATGTACAATGCAACCTGTGGGGATCCACAGCTTCTACAAGATGCCGAAGAAAATTGCCCATTACTTGAAATTACCCAACCCAGACGGTTACACTGGACACTGTCTACGTCGAACGTCAACTACTTTTCTTGCTGTGGGTGGAACGGATATCAGGAGGCTCAAAAATCATGGAGGATGGCGATCAACACGACTCCAGAAGAATATATAGAATACTAACAATAAAATGGCGACTTCGAAAATGATTTTTAATCAGCCATCATCGTCAAAATTTCTTAAATCTTTCACAAATGGTATGATAACGTTCTGCCTGTAACGCTTTTGGTTAACAGTAACTGCGTGTTGATTCCGCTCCTCAACATAATAAAGACCTGTTATACCGTACCGAGATATAATACACCAAATCGTAACTTGAGTACTGTAAAGTCGTATCATCGTACACTAGGCTCAACATGCGTTTCGTGAACGTTTGTCCACAACGTTTAGTCGTTGTCCAGTTTGAATCCGGTATGGGTAACCACCAATG
The DNA here is from genome assembly GCA_036346205.1 of Vesta saturnalis. NCBI lineage: Eukaryota > Metazoa > Arthropoda > Insecta > Coleoptera > Lampyridae > Vesta > Vesta saturnalis. The sequence continues at coordinate 736,979 of JARFJB010000931.1, read as the reverse complement.
CCATTGAACATTCCACGTGTGGATGTTTCACTGATGTTTAATTTATACGCAGTTCGTCGAAGACTTCTTTGTGGAGACTGCAAAACCTGGTCAAGAACTCGTTCATCATTATCGTTGGTACAAACTGTTCAATGATCTGAACAAACCTTGCGGTGACACAACCCACTACCAGTGCCACAAAATTTCTCAACAATTGCCAACATTACGCTTTTACTGGGTGCAGCTTTATTGAATTGTTCCCTATATTTTTCAAAAACTTGTTTCGATCGTGGGTCACTTCCCCGTTCACTTCCGCATGAACGGAAATAATGTTCTACTATAAATACATTTTCTTCAGTTGTCAGAACCATTTTCAGAACGGTTAAGCACGAGCGTAATATTATTATGACAATTAACGACAAACAAGCCAAAGATAACAAACAGACATCGCCCAATCCATTCCATGGACCTTCATTACGGTAATGTTTATTTTGGCGAATACCGTATATGTTGTTTTTGGTATATGACTTGGTGGTGAGAAGAAGAGAAGAGAATCTTGTGTTTACTTTAGTTCATTACGTAGTTCTAATTTAACACCGCAATGTTTAAACATGTCGTTACACGTGAGGCTGGTTGGTGGCATACACCTCATGAATACACTACAAATGAATACATAACCTAAATTATATTTTCTTTGGAGAAGTCTTGGATATACACCTCTTTTATCTCACATTAGCCATATCTCAGAAACCATTTTATATTTTTGAATGAAATTTATTACATATATTTTTTGAAATGTGACCTACTCGTCTAAAACGTTTTCAATTATGTATTACTTCAATCAAACAATCGAAACGATGAAGTCAATGCTAGAGGTTAAACAATATTCTGCGTTGTTTTATTTTGACTATATATATATATATATATATATATATATATATATATATATATATATATACATACAGATATAGATATATAACTATGCTTCGATTGTCATCGGCTCTTGAGACCTTTCTGATTTTGTCTAAAATTTTTCCCCTTAGAACTGTTGAAAATTTTTTGTCTCATCAAATCTAATAAACTGATGAAAAAATAAACTGTTTTTCTAATTCGAATCCCTCTTTGTAATATTCAAATCGATTATTGTTAAAAAGTACAAAAAAATGATATGTCTACCATAAGCATGAAACTATTGGTTGTCCAAGTATTTAAACGTGTGATTTCACATTTTGGCCTAATAAAATTCAATTTAGTCGTTTAGAAAAGTGTTTCTAAGTTTCCGATGTAAATGATAATAAAAGATACGTTAAAATAAACAAAAACAAATGGATTACTTTTAATTCAACGGTGTCTCATATCCTATAGGTAAGCTGTTGAGTTTATTATTGTAATTAGTACGGAAGTAAATAACAGAAAAAACAATAAAACATAATTAATTAAAAATAATCTTCTTTAGAGAACAAAAAATTCCACGTGATCTGGTTTAAAGATTCTGGTCCTAATTTTTTAGAAATTCTACAGCTGCATAATCCAAACTTTTAAGATTTCTTCAATTACCTTAATTTGAAAGTTGACTACCTTCTGTCTCAAATTCCATCTTGTGACATCTTAATTTTGAGAGGTTTTAATGTCCAGAACTCTATCTGGCTCTAATATTTACCTACTAATAATCCTGCTGGTCATAGTTCAGAAACATTTACCATTCCATGTGAACACACGCTAATGATTTTCGAACCCACAGTAATCCCTGATAACCCTAACCATACTCCACGTCTTCTAGATCTCTTTCTTACATCAAACCCACTTGCTTATAAAACTTCGGTTCTTTCACCACTAGGTCTTTCCGACCGTTGTCTAACAGAAATAACTTCTACTGTCCCTGATTCCTCTGTTGTTACCAACATTGATAAAACCTTGTGGTGTTATGAAGTAATCTAAACGATTTATAATCGTATAATCTAAGTGATCTATAGGATTTCCTTGTAACCTTTCCATGGTGTGAATATTGCTTTAAGTCGTCCTCATCTTTGGACATTGATTTGTCAGTATCTGAAGTAATCGTCATGGGTATGGAGTTATACATTCCCAAAAAACAAACTCGTATAGGTCATTCTCGTTCCCAAACCTGATTCATTAAGCCTTGCTCTGATGCAATATATATTTGAAAAATATATTATTATAGTAAATTTAAATCTAATAAAACGGCCGATAGTCATGTAGTATACGTTGGTGCCAGAAGTACCCGTAAAAGTGTTATCACTAAAGCTAAATAGCTGTTTAAACAACTAAAATAAACTGAAGTAGCTACATCTCCTTTGGGAAGTCGTAAATTTTGGTCTTTAGCTAAAGCCATCAGTAAAAACTTTGATACATCTTCATTTGATGGGTCTGTAGTTGTTAATCTTGTAAACAGAGTCAATCTTTTTGTGGATTCATTTGCCCCAAATCTCAATAAGGCGACTCACCCAGACGGTATCCCAGCTATTGTCTTAAAGAAATGCTCCCCTGAACTAGTACCAGTTCTATCTAAGGTCTATTCCTCAAAAAGGCGATAAGACCAATTCCTCCCACTACCGAATAATTGCTATCACCTCAATTTTGTTTAACATCACGGAAAAGCGGGCATACCACAGGAATCAGTCATACCGCCCACATTTTTTATGGTATACATACATGATCTTATTTCGTCAACTATTAGCCCGGTCCATTGCACTGCTGCTGATAGCACGCTTCATTGTAGTTCACCTCAGTCTACACATAATCGTGGTCTACCTTCCATCTAAAGTCAAGACCGTAAAGCTGAAATGGCAATCCTCGAATGGGGAAGTAATAATGTAGTTAAATTTAATGGTAGTAAAACTCAATGTTTCCTTGCATCCGTCAAAATATCGATCATCTACTGTTGTAAGCATGAATTACTCAAATCTTAAGTTTTCTGACAGAGTGTTCTATAACACTGATACATAACCTATCTTTCTTACTTTAAATGGAATGGTATAGTTTTTACTGCGGATTTCGTTTCTACTCTGAAAAACTTAAAATTTATTTTGAGGATACTAACAAATCTATGAATTTGTAACTCCGCATGTAATTAGTTCAGACATTGATCTTTTAAGAAATATTATGACATTAATTTTTATACAGGGTGAACGAGAAATATGAATTTATAGTTTTTCTTTGTTTTAAATGTAAATAACTATCTTATCTAAAATACGACACCTTATACATTATTACACTATTCGAAAGAAAATTGAAAGTCCTACATTTTTTGTTATAAATAAATTTTGTCTATCTGCAACGGTTTTTGAAAGATGTACAATTTTAAGATCTTTATTTTAATTCTTCATGTTATAATCAATGTGCACTCTGTAGAATATTAGGTATATTGACCAGAAAAGGATCATAACAGTTGCCATTCTTAAATAAATGGTAAAATGTATTCACTTTTGTATCACGTATGTGAGTGAGAATGTAATCTCATAAAAAATTTTTAATAGATATAAAAATAATACTATGAAAAAAGAAACTTTTTTAAAAATCACGTATTTATTTACGCGTAGAAAGTGCACTAAAAAGGACAAAATATATTTTTTTTTGCACCAAATTTTATCAAAAAATCTTTACGACTAACAATAAAAGTGTGGGGCGCTCATACTATAAACATGCGACGGAGAGAAATTAATGATGATGAGCGCCCCACGATTTTATTTTTAGTCGTAAAGAATTTTGATTACATTTTGGTGCAAAGCAAAAATTCTTTTCCCCTTTTTAGTAATATTATACAGGGTGTACATTGATTGTACCATGTAGAATTAAATAATAATTTTATAATTGTAGATATTTCAAAAACTGTTGCAGGTAGACAAAATTTGCTTATTACAAAAAATGTAGGTCTTTCAATTTTCATTCGAAGAATGTAATAATATACAGGGTATTGTATTTAAGGTAAGATAGTTATTTACATTTAAAGCAAGAAAACTATACATTCATATTTCTGGTACACCCTGTATAAAAACTAAGTAAGTCAAAATATTTCTTAAAAGATCTGTCTGCACTAATTACTTACGGAGTTACAAATTCATAGATTTGGTAGTAACCTCACAATATATTTTTGAACTTCGAGAAAAAAATAAGAAACATAGGTTATGTAGCGCTGTTGTGGAACACTCTGTATATGTTAAACAATTTTAGGTTATAGCATGCTTGTACTCAAACAACTTTTATGTAAAACATTTTTTCTACTGTGCACAGTTTAACCGCAAATTCACTATTGAGCAACCCTGTATAATAGATTTGAAGCTTCATTCCATTACAAATAAATAACTACATTTCCAGTACGGTCGCCGATTGTTGTTGGTTTCCATTTTCAAACTGCAACTGTGATTTTTAAAGTTTTAGTCAACCAACATTAATTAGAAGAACCCATCAGCAACATTGTTTGTTTAGTCAGTTATTTTGTAGCGAATTTCCTTTAAATTGATTAAATATTGAATTTACGGTTTAATGTTCTTTACCAATGGTTAACTAGTCAATAATAAGATCCCCTATTTCTTACTCTGTTCGTTTACATTTTAAAACTGCAACCCTGATTTTTAAATTTTTAGTCAGGTGCGGTCTTTGGTTTGGGTAGGATTTTATTTTCAAGATTCGGGGAACTAACTCATGAAAAACATTTATGGTCTTTAGATATTATACTGTCGTTGTATATTGTTTACTTGATTCACCAATTATTTTTTTATTTCAGTTAACAATTCACTTGTTCGGGTACTAATGATAATGTTTTAGTTAGTGATTTGATTTTGTCGTTTTCTCATTTTAGTTGCATCGAAGTTTACTTATTATAATGGATTTTTATATAAAATTAAGTGCGCCGTTTTGACGGTAATTTGTAAATTTTGTTCAAGTAGGTTAAATCAAAAAAATTTAAATCAAGTTAATTAAGCATTGATCTCGCCAGGTGGTGAGGAAATATTGTTAAAACAGCCTTAGCCTCAAAGTCAAACCATTTCCAAATGTGAAGTAATGCACAAACGCAATTTGTTTGTAAAACAATATATAGCTTCCTATTCACCAAATCAATACATATCAGTAAATTCAAGACGTCTTCGACTACCTTAGCTTACAGGTTGACTATCTTCTGTCTTAGATTCCATGAAGCGATATCTCAATTTTGGGAGATTTAAATGTTCATAACTCTAACTGGCTTCAATTTTTATCTACTACTAATTGTGCTGGAAATAGTGCAGAAACATTTGCTGTTTCATTTGATCTCACACAAATGATTTCTGAACCCACAAGAATTACTCCAACCATACTCCACATTTTCTAGACCTCTTTCCTACATCAAACCCATTGTTTATAAGACTTCAGTTCTTTTCCCACAAGGTCTATCTGACCTTTGTCTAATAGAAATAACTTCTACTGTCCGTAATTTCGCTCTTGTTCACAACACTGATAGAACCTTGTGGTGTTTTACGTCAGCTAAATGTAGTGATTTACGATATTTCGTGACAACCTTTCATGGAGCTAATATTCTTTTAAGTCATCCTCATCTTAGGACGTTGCTCTTTTAGTATCTGAAGTCACCCTGGAAGGCATGGAGTTATACATTCTCAAAAGACAAATTTGTGTAAGTCATTATCGTACTCAACCCGTGTTCAATAGAGCTTCTGCGGGTTCAATATCTTTTAAAATAAATATTATACCAAATGGAAATTTAATAAAACGGTCGAGAGTCATGCAGACTATGTTGGTGCTAGAAATACCTGCAAAAGTACTAGCACTAAAGCTAAAAGGCTGTTTGAACAACGAAACTGCAATGAACTAGCTGCATCTCCTTTGAGTAGTCGCAAATTTTGGTCTTTATCTAAAGCCATCAGGAAAAAATTTGGTAAATCTTCATTTCCCCCCTATAACACTTGCTGATGGACCTGTAGGTACTGATTCTGCAAACAAATCCAATATTTTTGTGGATTTATTTGAAACAAACTCGTGATTTAATGATTCTGGAAAATATCTGCCCCTAGTCCACTCTTCTTTGTACGATATGAAACTCTCTGTTCGATCTCTATGTCTTCTGGGGAACTTCCTTCATGATGGAAATGTTCAACCCATTCCCAAAAAAGGTGACAATACCGATCCCTCTAACTACCGGCCAGTTACCATCACCTTCAATTTGTGTAAAGTCATGGAAAAAGCCATCAATCAGCAACTACTCCCTTTCCTTGAATCTAACAAACGTGGGCGTACCACAGGTATCCGTTACAACTCCTACACTTTTTTTGCTATATATAAATGGTCTTATTTCTTCAACGACTAACCCGATCCATTACTTCGCTGACGACAGTAGTTGCCTCGTGTTCGCCAAAAAAGATCTTAAGCTTTCGGCCTCTATTATTATGTTGCGAATGACTGTATCTTCATTTCTATCATGCGTTAAAAATCTTCTGTAAGATAATAAAATAGGTGTTCCTAAAATAGGATTTTATGCTGATTCAAGCAGCATTTTACCTCCCGGCATATAAGACCCAAATTCGACCTCATTTAGAATATAATTTTCGCCTCTGGGTTGGTGCTCCCCAATACGCTCTTAATATCGTTGGCCGTATTCTAACAAGATCGATTAGGTTTATAAACGGCATACAGTCCCTTAAACATACAAGAATCGTTTCAATCCATACTTTGTACTGTCGGTATTACAGTGGCACTGCTGAATTACATTCTTTCACACCGTCTCGAGCCAGCTTTGCCAGGAATACTCGGTTTGCACATTCCATCATAAATATGCAGTCCAAATATCCATCTCCCGTACCAAATGTGCGTAATCCACATTCTTCTAGACGGCTTATAAACTGTGTGTTTTCCTTTTACTTATGATATGAAAAAATTTAAGGTACCCGTTCATAGACTTCCCTTGGAAATACAATATCTCACAATCCATCTTGTTTGAGAGTTCCTGAGTGCTTTATCATGATAGTCCAAACTTAGCATGCTCTGGTCCACAGTTATTAAAAAAATACCAATTAATTTCATTTTCCTTTGCCTCAAACTCAAACACTTCAAGAGTTAAGGATTTATTTCCTTAAAAAGCTACCTACAATGCTCATGTGGGAGATACTTACATATAATACTCAGGATTTTGAGTATTCAACGGCTTCTAGTCGCTGAGAAAAATATGTAACCCAAGATTTTCTGCCCAACAATAGTCTCACAATATTTAACAGAGTGTTCTGTTATATGGTCATTATTACTAACAATCAACCTTTATGAGAAACATTCACGGATTTATTTATCTAAACAGTTATATCTTAACAATTTTCCTTTAAAAGTTAACCTAAAAGTAGATTGGGAGTATGCATTGTGACAAACTCCAGCTAAATAATCAAAAACTGGAAAATAAATGACAATTATGCTGTTCCGAAACGTTGGAGATCGCCAATTTGAAATAACTAATTTACTGCTAATATATGAATCTTTTCTTAACCGTTCACGGATATAGGCACACTTAACAAAGAGTCCTCGTCAGTGGTATTATATAGGGCGTTGCTAAATTCGCCTAACGACTCTACACCAAAGAAAACTCTCGTAAAGTAAAAAAGAATGTCATAAAGATTTAAAATCTTCAAGCGGTTTAATTTTGAAATACAAATCGTTACCGTTTAATGATAGAAACCGTTTTTTTTAAATAATTTTAACAACTTCTAATTCATTTCTCTAATTTGGTGACAAATTTCTTTTAAAAACGCTCAAATTCTAGCGCAACATTACTTTGACATTTATCGATTACTTTCCATTCCTTTCTCTCTTCTATTTTTTGCGCCACTGGCCGCATTGCAATTATTGTATGGTCTTCCAGTTCCTTGTTTATAACCTTGATCTTAACTAATTGTAACTAAACTACATATGTTAAAAATTACAGAAAGAAAAACAGTTTTTATTTTTAAACTTTCACGGCCTGCATTTTAGAAACTAACCGCTTGAGGGTCTTACAATCTCACATCTTTCTTTCTCGTTTTATGAGAGCTTTGAAACGTAAAGCGTTCCCGGTCGAATTTTGCAACACCCTGTACAAGTATAATTATGGTTTTCTCTACAGGTTTCTCAGGGTAGCTGTTTGTTAGAAGTTTTCGTGGTTAGAAAAAACAAAGAATTATGAATTTTTGAACTCCGGCGTTTTTCAAAATTCTCTTTCATTTTGAAACATTTTCAATGTCATACCACTTTCAGTGATACCGAAAGTCACTGCTAACTTTGATAGTCGAGTTCCATGAAGTTTCGCTATAATTGATTTCCTAAATACTCTGCCTCCACGTGACATAGCACACAGTTAGTATCAGCTGGATGGTGCTCCAGCATATTCAACTACAGCTGTACACCATCACTTGACCTTTTTGATCGAGGATCCGTGGGTTCCCCAACTAGGACCCTGGAACAGGCCACCCTGATCATCCGGTTTGGCACCTTGGATTTTAACATCTGGGGCCGTATAAAAGAACTAGTGTACCTTACCTTAGTACAAACTAGAGAGGAATTATTGAAGCTTGTTCATGATGCGTTTACTAAACTACATCCAAATGAACCTCGGGGGTCTACAAGGAATATATGACAGAGTTATTCTGTATTTGGACCAAAATGGCGGTCACGTAGAGCAATTTTGTAATTTTACGTTGATTTATTATTTTTTATCATTATGTTCCAATCTTTTTTATCTTTTTCATTTGTTTTAATTGTGTTATGTTTCTGTTTTGTTTTCATATTCTAATTAAAATGAATTTCTACCGTTTCAGTCATGTTCATTTTAAATCGAAAAACAAACGATGTTTCGATTTCTGCCTAAAATCACATGAAAATGCAAAATATGAATTAACAAGAAAACCTTTAGAAATAGGTATAGGGAAAGTTATAGCGAATCGATGCAGAATCAAATTCTGCATCAGACCATCCAATAATATACGGAACAAACTTTTTCAACTTTGAAAATGATGTAATTGGTCATCAAATTTTAGACATCCTATATGTGGTAAATCAATTGTCAATATGGATTTCGAAAGCAGACCCCACAAGCGCTTATCACCAGTCGAAAATGGACAAAAGGAGCAGTGTTGAATATAAGGCTACATCTTTCAAAATTTTTAAAAGAATCAAGATATCTAAGAAATAGTTGAAAATAGGAATAGGAAAACCTGATGTAATACATGAAATTTTCTCAGGAATCCAAAAATGAAATAACGTATATATATATATATATATATATATATATATATATATATATATATAAGGTTGTAAAAGTAAAGATTTTCTATTTCGGCTTAGCGTTTTACTACACTAAGACATCTGGAGTATACAGCTGTTTCTTTCTAACGCTTGACTTTAGTCAAAGCGTAAATTAGCTACATGAATTAAGAATTACACTGTACGTTTAAACTATTTATCATAAGAACAGCCGAAGTAGAAAGCGATAGACACGCAAGCGTAAGCGATGCTTCAAAGGACTTGAGACCGCCTGCTAGAGGTATACACAATGGAAATGTAATCCTATTCGAGAAGTTACCAAACGTTTTGAAGGATTTTGAATGTTAACCGTGTTCCTTTTGGAAATTGTTTTTTTTTTGTGTGTGGATGCAGAGGTCTTATTATTTAATATAATTCATTTATTTTCAAATGTGCAACAACGAAATCATTAATAGGTAGTTAAAAGGATTTGATATGCATAAACCAGTTTCTGTTGTTTACTAAAAGTGACATTAATTGTACGTACATGCAGAACTAAATAATGAGGAATTGATTACCACTTTCTATACCATTACTGTGACAAGGCTACGTGTTCTTATTGAAATCTGATAACAATGTCCGGAAGCTGTTTTAATAAAATGTGCCAACAACTTATAATTTCTATGAACGCAATGATGATTGTAGTGATGATTCTGATTTCGAGTTTTAAAGCTTCGTTATACGCGAACATTTCAAAAAAACCATTACCTAAAACCAAGAAATGCAATGCGTGCTTCTTAGTTCTAATTTTGTTTTGTTTTATTTATAGGAATGTTCTGCATGTACAGTTAATGTCACTATTAGTAAACAATACTTGTTTATGCATATCAATTCCGTTTTAATTACCTATTAATGAGTTCGTTGTTGCACACTTGAAAATAAATGAATTATATTAAGTAATAAAACCTCTGCATTCACACACAAAAAAAACTTTACAATTTCCAAAAGGAACACAGTTAACATTCAAAATCCTTCAAAACGTTTGGTAACTTTTGGAATAGGATTATAATTCCATTGTGTTTACCTCTAGCGGGCGGTGTTGAGTCATTTGAAACATCTTTACGTTTGCGTGTCTATCGCTTTCTACTTCGACGGTTCATATGATGAATAGTTTAAAGGTACAGTGTAATTCTTAATTTATGTAGGTAATTTACGCTTTAACAAAAACGCGTACGTTTCTATCACATGTCAAACGTTAGAAAGAAACGGCTATATATTCGAGATGTCTCAGTGTAATAAACCGCTAAGCCGAAATAGAAAATCATTATTTCTACTAGCTATATATATATATATATATATATATATATATATATATATATATATATATATATATATAACGTGTCCAAGATAAGGAGGGCCACTATGAGGATTTCGTAAATAGTAAGAGCTAGAGAGTAGGTTAAGTGGCGAAAAAGGTGGGCACTTTGGGGGCCAATAAAATGCCATTTAGAAATTCAAAATATTTCTATAGGGTGATGAGATATTTGCAAAAAAAGTGAAAATCTATTATTTTATTCTGGGTTTAATTAAAGAGATAGAATTAAATAGGTCTACAATGTATTCCAACTTTGTGTTTTATATCAGGAACATGGAATAAAATTTTTTTTTCGAGTAAGCGTTTATTTATCAAATAAGTAAGTGGATGATGTTTACAACAATTAGAAACACCAAATAAAGAATTCTATTCTATTATTTAAAAATTTATAAAACGCACTGCCATGAAATGGTGTTACAATTTTTATTCTAGCATTGAGAATAACGCAGAAAATGGGAAAAAATTGAAGATGGTCAAAAAAGGGCCTGAAACGTAGATCAACTATCATGTGTTTTACATCGTTGAATTTGTAATTCACAAATCTTTCAAAACACATATTTAACTTAGCAGGACCGTGTTTGAAAAAACAAAGTTAATGATGGTTTCAAAAAGGCGAAACGTCGTACCGTAAATTACCTATTACTATGATTTTCAATTTAAATGCCTATACCTAAATCTAAACCTCTCCTTTTATTGGAGAAAAAGCGTTTTCACTTGCTCATATCCGGTTGCGTTGTTGAACTTCATATTTTTAGTCTTAGCTGGTAATGCTTTTGCCAACCAGTCATCATGGAAACTATGGCGATATACCAATGACATTAGTTTTAACAACTGAAAATATGCCGTCATGACTCGGATATTCAAACGAAGATTATTTAAATTTGTTTATTATTTACGGAGAATTTGATAAAGTGGTGAATAGAACATGTGTGCCATTTGCTGCTCGTTATCTAGAAAAAAAGAAATCATCACCGAAAGCCGTGAAGCAAATTGTTGAAAATTTTTAAATACCGGTTCCTTAAAAGAAAAATTATTAAAGCTAAACCTATTCTTAACAATGAAAATTTGGAAATTGCAATTTTGGGTTACTTTGTTGCAAATCCAATGATGACAATAGACAGGTTTCGGTAGACTCTGGAGTATCAAAAAGTTCACCAACTACATCCTTTCGCATTTTCCCTAGTGCAATATTTAAAAGAAGATGATTTTCCGAGAAGAGTACTTTTTAGTGAATTTATACTTACTAATCAATACGGAAACGAACGATTTTTGAATAACATAACGACGAAGCGAAATTCACTAAAAGTGGCATGCTTAATCGACGTAATTCGCACAAACGGAGTGGCGCAAACCCTCATGCCCTTAGGGAACGAAACTTCGAAAAAAACTGGAGTTTTAATGTTTATTGGGCAGTAAGAAACGATTAAATTGTTATGATACGTTTCTATGACGAAAATTTGAACGGTAGGTTTTATCAAAATGTAAATGTTCAGAAATGAATATGTCCTTGTTCCTACAGGTCAACGATATTTAGCAATACTACAAGAGTTGGAAACTGTGTATCTGGATAATTCACATCTGGCCGACAGAACACAAGTGCTATACCAACATGATGGTACACCGCCTCGCAATGGCCATATTGTGAATACTTTCTTACACACATTTGATGACCATTGGATAGATAATAACGGACCTTTTCAATGGCCGCGTTCACCAGACATGTCAGTTTTAGTTTTTTTGTATGGGATGCCATAAGGGTAAAGTATACAACACTTCTTTAACAACGAAGGAAAACTGTATGGAGAGAGTAAAACTCTTTGAGTTCAAATTCAATAAGCGCGGTAACCCGCGAGCAACTGATCCGAAGGTGCGAAAAGTGTCACAAGTTCAAGGACGCAATTTCAAACATTTAATGAAATGATTTTTTTTTAATTTCTAGCTTTTATTAAGTTCACATTGTAAACGAGATTTTTATTGTTAAGAATAGGTTTAGTTTTAACAATTTTTCTTTTAACGGAATCAGTATTTTTAAAATGTTCAACAATTCACTTCACGGCTTTCGGTGATAGCTTGTTTTTTTTCTGGATAATGAAGAGCATTACCAGCTAAGATTAAAAATAAAAAGCAACCGAATATGGAAAAGCGAAAACGCTCTTTCTCCAATAAAATGAAAAGGGTTACATTTAGGTATAGGCATTTAAATTGAAAATCATATTTATTTCTGGTGCTAAACCCAAATCCGATGCCAAAAGTATGGGTTCCAATTTAAAAAATTGACTTCTTCTATTTTTTTGAGTGCCCAATTCATTACTGTTTTTCAATCCCGCTGTATACAAATACGTCATTGCGCGTGAACTAAATCAGTCCATTGTTTACAATAATTCAAATTAATTTGCCGTTTGGACAGTACAGGCAACTTTGTTGGGCGATGCCTGTAATTTTTTATTGAAAACTTGGGAAATCTCAAAAATGGCATAGGTATATGACATTAAACATAAAGTATCCCTAGAATTGGACGTAGAATCCAAAAACGCAACAGCATACAGGGTGTCTCATTTAAAATAAGAAAGCTAATATCCACTTTCGGATAACCGGAAGTACTGTAATATTGAGTATATTTTAGATAGACGTCCCCCATCGACTTTAGTAGGTAGCCAAATTTTCAGATTTTCCTATTTATACTTTTTCCATAATCGATCGATGTCGTTTCGTGGACATATATATATATATATATATATATATATATATATATATATATATACACACACACCACACGCACACGACAGCACACGCACACGCACACGCACACGCACACGCACACGCACACGCACACGAACACGCACACGCACAGCACAGCACAGCACACGCACGCACATACGCATACGCACCACACACACACACACACACACACACACACACACACACACACACACACACACACAATGTGTCTGCGTAAGTTGGCTACATATGAAAACTCTTTTATTACAAGTTTTAACAAACAAACGTATTCTTTATAAAAGTTCTGCATGTTCTAAAACCATCAGATATTAAATTGTATCAGTATACGAGGTCTGTCGAAAAAATTATTTTTGACCTAGAGTAAAGTACCTTCATTTTTGACCATATCGATAATTTTTATTAAGAAAAGATATTTAGGATTAAAAATAATTTTCAATTATTCAATATTGTTTATTTACAATAACAATTTTTTTTAGCATTTTCTCTGCGACAACATTGAAAGTTTTAATATTAACGCATTACTTTTAATAATTCGTAAATTTGATAAAATTAATATTAATAAACCTTTTTTTAGAAATCTACTACTATCAAAACAGACATATCTTAATTTTTATTGAACGCTCATATCCTTTCAAATTCTTAATCACTAATTTGTAATATTTTAGCTATGCATTTAAACGAATAATAAATTGTCTAATTTATTGTGTTATAATAAATAGTAATGAAAAATATTTATTATCAATTTACTAATGCTTCCACATATCCTCCATTTATTTTTATACATGTTACAGTTCTATTAACATATTCTTTTAAGATGTTCCCAAGCATACGGGGAGTTATACTACGAACCGCGTCTGTAATTACTCTCTCTAAATGGTCAATATTTTGAAAAGGCTTTTGAAGATGTATCTTTTGCTTTAAGTAACACCACAAGAAAAAATCATCTAACCTGCAGTGACATGGGGCACCATCCTGTTGGAACCATACCTGGTGACGTTCAATTAGGGGAAAGTTGTCAAGAAAATGACTTATTTTATCGTTTAAAAAGCATAAATAACGATCCGCATGCAAGGTTTCTCGAAAAAATAAAGTCCAATTATTTGATTTTTATAAATTCCGCACCAAATGTTTGTGTTGAATGAATACTGGTCCGAGATTTCAATGTAAAATTTGGATTTATATCACTCCACCAACGGCAGTTTTGGTTAGAAACTGTCCTATTTGATGAGAATGTTGCTTTATCTGAAAAAATAATATGTCGACAAGACATCGGTTATCTTCTAAGTATTTCTGAATGTCACAACAGAATTCAAATCGTTTTTCATACCTTCCTGGTCTTAGCGTATGAATAAAATGCGGTTTGTACGAGTGAAATTTGTTCTTTTTTAGAATATTTGCAATTGTCTCTTTTTTTATGCCATTTGTCATTAAAGATGCCCTTTTTCGTAAAGAATATTTATGATGTTCAATTGTTGAGAACATTACTTCTAATGCAATGTAATTACTATCTAAATTGTTTTGCCGTTTTTTACTAAATTTATTATGTATATCTCTATAAGTCCCAAAGTTATTAAATATTTTTCTTACTGTTGTATGTTGAATATTTTTACCTGGATGTCGGATATTAAATACATTTCCAGCTTCTCGAAATGTTTTATACTTATCACCCACTATTAAAACAATTTCAACTTTATCTTCCATACTTAATGTTGCTGGCATTTCTACCTTTTCATAAACAAATACTTTCAAAAATAAAACTGCAACAATATCAAAACATAAACAAGGCATTATATTTTGACGTTCACTGACAAGTACCTCCTAGATTAATTATGCATTGATGTTATCGTAGAGAAAAAGTTAAAAAAAAATTGTTATTGTAAATAAACAATATTGAATATTTGAAAATTTATTTTTAATCCTAAGTATCTTTTCTTAATAAAAATTTTCGATATGGTCAAAAATGAAGGTACTTTACTCTTGATCAAAAATCATTTTTTGGACAAACCTCGTATACGACTGAAACAATTTAATATCTGATATTTTGGGTTTTAGAACATGCAGAACTTTTTAAAAAGAATAAATTTTTTTGATAAAACTTATAATAAAAGAGTTTTCTATATGTAGCCAACTTACGTACACGCACTGTACTGTCAACAACGAGGAGCATCTTGTAAAAATATTTTTGTGTATACAGGGTGTCCCATTTTCGAGTACTACACTAAATTTGTGTTTTTTTTAATGGAACGCCCTATATATTTTTATATATTTGAAATCTCTATTAAATGTCGAGCAAAATGATAAACTATTGGTCTACGACTAACGCTTCCTAAGTTATTGACATTTCTATATAAAAAAATTAATAAATTAGTAGTAGGCTCCTGTTTCGCCATCTGGAAAGATATTGGAGTGAAATTTTGGGATTTGTTTTTCCAATCCGTCTAGTTTTAACTGCTATATTCAGATTGCAGACTATTTTATTTGCATATACAGGGTGGTCCATTTTGCGCAATGTTATTTTCCTCATTTTTTTAAATGACACACCCTGTATTTTATTACAAATTTGAATAGCATTATTCGGATTTCAATAGATACCCACTTTTTACTATTAATGACTTAGAAAATTTCTATTTGGCAAAAATGACTTTTGAATCACAAAATTATCAATTTTTATACTTTTGCTGTAACTTTTTCAAATATTTTTCTTTATTTCAATTCTCAATTATTTGGTTTCCATGGTGACCACGAACAAGGAATACTAGATTTAAGTATGTAGCTCATTTTTATCACAAATTTTAAAATTGGGACTTTTTTGATAATAAGTATGAAACTGTTACGTTTAGGCAAATAAAGTTTTAAACAAACTTACCTTAATTTTTGACGTTAAATCGATCTGAGTAATAAAAATAGGGGTTTCCATTTTTTTGAGTAACTTGCATTTTTTGATAGTCAAGTTTGGACATTCATAATTTTATTTTTATGAAAAATACAAATGTCATTTTTTGCACACTGTTGCAATACACATTTGCCTACAACACCTCAAAGTTTTATTCAAGTTATTTGATAGGAACAGAACAATTAACCAGTTATTACTCAGACCGCATCTGTCAATTTCTTTAGAAAAATGGTTTTTTTTTAAACGACTGAAATTTCGTATCTAGTTTATTTAACAAACTTACCTTAAAATTCGACATAGAATCCAAAATGTATTAATATACGGGTGTTCCATTAAAATAAGCGACTAGTACCGACTTCCGGTATAACCGGAAGTGGTACAATGAAAATATTTTAGATAAGTTAGCCCTAACATCATTACCCTGTCACCAAATTTTCAAAATTATAGTAAGTTTGGTTTGCAGATACTCTAGGATCAGCTCCCAAAGGCGGATATATATATATATTCACAATAGATGTCGCCAAAATCCTATTTTGTACATAAAGTGGAGTTACGCAGTTTGCTGATTAAACCGACGATATACAACATAAGTGTAAAATTTAATACTTTTGAGTAAATCGAAAAAACTACTTTTTACTGCGGAGGTAATACATACTTATCAGCGCATCATTACACGGTAAAGATGCTTATTTATTTTGTTTTTCTTTTGTAGTCAATAAGTTAATAAAATAGTTGACAGTTTGTGTTTTTCTTGATGAAATGGCTCGACTTGAATATTCTAATACAGATTATTTGAATTTAATTTTAATTCACGGAGATTGTCATAGAGTTGTAAAACGAACAGTAAGAGCATTTATCGAACGCTATCCTGAGCGCCCCCGACCATCAGTAGACACAATAAGACGTGTGGTTCAAAATTTGGAACAGTTTGGCACATTTAAACACTCTGTGCATCCCAAAAAAACTGCTGTTGATAACGAACAGAATGAAGTAATAAAATTATGATATTTCCGTGCCTATCCTTGTAATTCCATAAACGACGCGAAAACAGATATTGGCTAAACACCAACAACTATCAGAAGAATTCTTAAGAAACATAAGTTTAGACCATACTGTTTACAATTAGTTCAACATTTGAAAGAAGCGGATTTCTTGAAACGTATCGAATTTTGTGAAACAATTTTGCGCAAAATACAAAAAATTCATAATTTTTTGACTAATATCATATGGACGGACGAATCTAAATTTACGAAAATGGCATATTTAATCGCCGAAACTCGCATTACTGGAATAACGAAAATAGCAATCCAATTCGCGAATGCCATTTTCAGGAAATTTGGAATTTTAACGTATTTTGTGCTATTAGGAATAACGAAATCTTTGACGTGTATTTTTATAATGAAAATTTGAGAGGTTTAAAATAGTTGATTGTTGCGATTTATGATTACAAATTTAATTTCTAGGAGAAAATTATCTTGAGATATTAAACATATGAATTCAACCCCGATTAAATCTAGAAATGGAAAATTTACGGTACCAACAATACGCGCCCCCTCACAACACCAACGCTGTTTCCATGAAACTTTATGAAATTTTTGAAGATCGTTGGTTTGCCAATAATGGTCCCTTTCCATGACCTCCTAGGTCACCTGATCTTACGCCAATGGATTTTGATCTTTGGGGCCAAATTAAAAATATTGTTTATGCTACACCACTAACGAATAAAGACGATTGCATTGCAAGAGTGCAAAATGCCTTCAATTCTCTTTCTCCACAAGAAATTCAAAGGGCTACAAATGAAGCCGTTATAAGACGGGTTCAACAATTTCTTGCGTCTAACGGGTAACATTTTGAACATTTATAGTAAATTAATTTACATTTGATCACGAGCAAGAAATACTAAATAAGCGACTTTATCGTGTAAGAATGTACTGATAAGTATGTAGTTACTACCTCCGCAGTAAAAAGTAGTATTTTTCGATTTACTCATAAAGGATGAAATTTTTACACTTATGTTGTACATCGAATTTGAGAAAAATTACTTAGAAAATTTCTATTTGGCAAAATGACTTTTTAATCACAAAATTATCAATTTTATAATTTTTGCAGTAACTTTTCAAATATTTTTCTTTATTTCAATTCTCAATTATTTGGTTTCCATGGTGACCACGAACAAGGAATACTAGATTTAAGTATGTAACTCATTTTATCACAAATTTTAAAATTGGGACTTTTTGATAATAAGTATGAAACTGTTACGTTTAGGCAAATAAAGTTTTAAACAAACTTACCTTAATTTTTGACGTTAAATCGATCTGAGTAATAAAAAATAGGGGTTTCCATTTGATTTTTTTGAGTAACTTGCATTTTTTGATAGTCAAGTTTAGACATTCATAATTTTATTTTTATGAAAAATACAAATGTCATTTTTTGCACACTGTTGCAATACACCTTTGCCTACAACACCTCAAAGTTTTATTCAAATTATTTGACAGGAACAGAACAATTAACCAGATATTACTCAGACCGCATCTATCAATTTCTTTAGAAAAATGTTTTTTTTTTAAACGACTGAAATTTCGCATCTAATTTATTTAACAAACTTACCTTAAAATTCGACATAGAATCAAAAAAGGTATTAATATACGGGATGTTCCATTTAAAATAAGCGACTAAGTACCGACTTCCGGTATAACCGGAAGTGGTACTAACGTGAAAATATTTTGGATGAGTTAGACCTAACATCATTACCCTGCCACCAAGTTTTCAAAATTATAGTAAGTTTGGTTTAGCAGATACTCATAGGATCAGCTCCCAAAGGCGGATATATATATATATATATATATATATATATATATATATATATATATATATATATATATATATATATATATATATATATATATATATTAATGGCAACTTCCGAGATAACTGTAAGTGGTATTTTAAAATGAAAGAGAATCTTAAATAACCATGTAGTCCAAAGTTCTAGTATTCTTTCTCTAACCACGAAAACTTTTAACGAGCCGTTACCATGAGAAACCCTGTATAGTTTAACGTTTTTTTTGCCTTACACTTATTGAAATTTTTATTTTCTATAATTTTTATCCCCTTTACCTTCTGTTTTCAGGTGTGTAATTTGTTGAGTGTTAATTATGTTTGTGAAGTGTTCTTTCCTGAAGACTCTTAGAATGAATCCCATTGTTCCTCCATGAAATTGCATTAATTTGTAAATTATATACCTTATGACTCTTATACTTTTCATTTTCTATTCGTTCGAACTTATCTTTAAGAGAGAGTGTTATAATTTCATTTAGGAAATATTTCATTTTTTAACAAACCCTAATATAGTGTTTACGTAATTACTGAACATTTTATTTTTGCCGGTTTCAGTTGGTACTATACGATAATTGTATTAAAAATAAACCATGGAACGAGAAAACTTATGATGTACCCTTAAAATGCGTGTTACACGATAAATTTTATTTATAGGTATAGCATAAGAAATTGTTGATTTTAATATTTACTTGCATATCATTACAACCGGAACACGCATTATATTCGTGATTATATCAATAGTCGACAATAACGCAACCCCAAGGGTTTCCTTATTTAGCAAAATTTTATTATGTTTCAATGCAATAGATTTAAAAGAGTTCATTTGTTTTGTGCTTTTATCATGCCTTTAACTTTGAAGTTCACGCATACACCGATTAAAACTAACTTACTTCGCATTTGAGGATGTTCTAAATCTATACCGGTGATTTAGTTATATACCGCAATAATGCAACAACTCAGAAATTATTCTGAATTTATACCGAGCTTTTAGTGAACTTTTAAACTTTTTTACAATTTTTGTTTAGAAATAAAATGGTAATATATAGTTTTGATTGAAAACGGCTTGTCTAAATTTATTTAACTTGCAAGCAACTAAACTGAAAGTTAATACTAAAATTTTATCTAATCATAAATAAAGAAGAGTGAATTATTAGCCATTAGAAGCATTTGGCATTACAAGGTATTATCACTTTAGCTTAATCAAGCGTTAAGGGTTGGAAAACCCAGTACTAATAAAACTACAAAAGCTTTTACTAAATATGTATATATATGAAAAATTTGATAAGCAAAAGCGAATTAGTATTAAATATGATAATTTTTGTTTACATACTGCAATCAAGGAGTTGCATTATGATATCTTTGTGTTGTTGCCCACACGTTGGATTTTCTTTATGATCTTTTAAAAATTTTATTAAGGCAAAATTAAAAAACGTATATTTTAAATTCTACACTAACATTTTATTATATTAACGTGTAAATAAACGTTCGATTTATGTAATCAAGGTAGAAATTAAAGTGTACATATGCAAAGTATGTTATGAGGAGTAACTGTATATTAATTGCGCGTTTATAATTACATTCGAAATTTACCCAAATTAATATAAAGTAAATATAGCCGACCTACGGATCTGATTCGTTAAACCCAATTATGTGCAAATTTGCATGAGTTTTAATTCTTTGGAAAAATAATTAGTATCATAAAAATGGTTTACCAAATAAATGCTACAGTATTTGAAAAATTGTTCCTTAGATGAACGAACGTGGTGGAGTATAAATACGGTTAATAAAAAATATCTATCAAATATATTGACAGCTTTTCTTTTTACAAGACCATGCTTTACTAAAGTTTATTGATGAATTTTCAGTATTTTTCTTTTGAAAGATTTGTATTATAGGTAATATGTGTAAAATGGACTCCGTTTACTGTGATTTATATAAAGTTTCTCTGTAATAGGCATTCTCCATATATTTTTCTGGAAATAATTTCGTATGTTTTTTATAACCAAAGAGTTTGCGTATTCTCATGAAACTTGATAAGCACATTATAAATGATACATACTTTAATACACATAACTTAAGGTCTCATGTACAACGTATTTACTTATTACTATGTCTAGGATTATCTCTAATCACTTAATTTATTTCTTTCTGCCAAAATCATCTTGAATTATATGCCATGTTAGACCTCGAACCATAGAAATGTATCAATTAATTATCTTCTATGTGCATTAATATCCATTCTTAAAAAATACATTACATTGTGTCAATAAACTAAGAATCCTAATATGTAGAGTGTTATTTACTACCGGATTAAGAAGCCAATGGCCTCTTGGAAAAGAACTTTTGATGCAGTACTGCATCTTACAGCAACAGGTACTGTCACTTATAAGTGACGTACAGATTTCATAGTTGTATACTCAAGTCCAGAATATTTTGTAATAGTGTATACTTGGTCTAGTAGAAAGATAGGAAACTATAAACTAATATTAAATTTCACCGATCGAACAATGTTACCCTTTCTCTATGTGATATAGGATGACGTCTAATTGACATTTTACAACTGCCGCAATTTTTGGCTAATAAACAATCTAGTGAGTATAAATGGAAATTAGAAAATTAATATTCTGTTTTGTAGAGTTAGGTACTGTCCCTCAAGAATTCCAATAACATAAATTTAAAACTGAACGGTTATCTATGAGAATGTAAACATTCACGATTATCACACGTAATTAAAATACTTATCTTTTGGATAATTAAACCATGTATTTCCTTTATTTATCTTTTATATAAATTTGAACGTTACAACAATTACAGTTATCACCTTCAGTAAATCATAATATCTTTTAGGATTACTTGAGATGTTCAATAACTTTATGAAAATTAAAAAGTATGAAAATGTCAATATAAACCTGCTATTGGGTCTAGGAAAGTTTACCGAATCTCAATTTATCGAATGCAGTTGACCTAAGTGAATTGGTCGAAAATCAATGTATCGAAAACTCAATTAATCGAATGACAATTAATCGAAACGCAATTTATTGAATCGTAAATCTAAAATGGTAAAATAAGTACTACTAATAAGTACTTCCTTTTAGGAAATTGTTAAGTGTTATTTTATACTGTGCATCGGAGTTCAAGCATCCTCGAAATTTTAGTCCGGTCAATTTAGCCGAAAAAATAGGGGTACCCTTGCTAAAAATTCGCATGAGCATTAGGGATACCATTATAATGAAATTGTGAAAAGTACCCATCGATCCCATGTGTGCAAAAAATTTTATGCAAGGTGAAAGTTCGCCAAAATGGGTTTCTTAGATCTTTCAGCGAAACGGTTAGTTTTATAATAAAAATATTTCCAACAAAAATTATAGATCATGCAATTGTCTACAAAAATTGTGCTTACACGTTTTTTCGTAACATTAACCATTTCTGAGAAAAATATTTTTTATAATTTACTTTAGTTTGTAATAAAAAGGTGTTGTAACGTAGGTGTATCGTATACAAAATTTTAAATAATAAATAGTAAGTTATAAAGTAATTAAATAATGAGTTCTCCAAAAATACAAACCTTACACCACTTATAATTGTGCCTTTGACTCAGTCGGTTGATTAATAGGGTGGGTTCAAATAAAATGATTTGCTAAATTACCACTAGATCTGCTCGATTATTTTCACTTACCATCAATAATAAAAAATCTAAAACTAATGAAATTATCTCGGGCGCCAAATTGTTTTTATAATATCGGAACAATTAAAGTTTATAAAAATGTAAAAAAATAACAATATACAGACTGTTTATTGAATATCAAATGTAATGATGAAATAATGAAGGTCTTAAAATTATGCTTAAAGTACTAAATAAATCACTACATAAATACCTTAGAAATTTTTGTACACAAGCTTTTCTTTTTGACAACTTCTGGTATCTAAATATGATTACGAGGCGGTTAACCTGCATGAAATCATTCTTACGTCATCATTGTGCAATCTTGACATAATGTTATCAGCCGCACCCCAATCTGAAATTATCTTTATAAAATCCGTATAAATTTCTTCTTAAAACTTTTAAATCCACTTCTTATTGCATTATTTGGAAGTTTTCCATTCAAAAAAATGGCAATCATAAAACGAAAAATGTACGCAACAATAAAATCAAATGCGTACTTAAGATGCAATTGCGTTGTAAATTGAAGTAATGATAAACGTGCGATTAAAGTAAAAAATGGTATAAAAAATAAGTAAAGAACAAATGCTTTAATTTTATGTAAATGTATTAAAAATATATCTTACCACCAATTTGATGGCACTTTCACATAAGTTTAGGTAAAAATCAAAAAGAAGCAGCTTCCTGCTTCGACATTAAACAGGAAGTGAAAAAAATGGAGGCTTTCGAAGTAGATGATGCGGTTCTGCGCACAAGATATGAGCAGAATATCTTAACGCAGACGCGTTGCGTATAAGATAAGAAATGAATAAAAATTGAAAGTAGGAATATAAATCTTTACGAAAGTATGCACTATGTAGATATGCAAATTAAGTTGCATACCTCATAACCATATCTCAATAATTAAAATTTTCTTGTATTTAGAACTAAATGAAGGAAAGATCCTAAATTGAGGTATATTTTATACAACACAAAAAAGAGTTGTTACAAGTTGTATTCTCCATAATAAGCATGACTACACTGCCTATACTGTGTACTATGTACATCATTGAACACATAATACAGGGTGGGGCATACTGGGGGGGCGTTTTTGAATTAACAATAACTCCGCTGTTTTTTAACTAAAACATTTCTTGTATCGATTCTTCGTCGTCGCAATTCTGGGATAAAAAAGTTTTCTAACATAAAAACATATTGCTCGGAGTTTACAGTTGCGGTTGCTCCTTGTGCATCCTCTAAGAAATAAGGGTCGATTACTACAAGACAGCTCACGGCACACCAAACGGTGATTTTTTCACTGTGAAGTGGGCGTTGATGCAGTTGACGGGGGTTTTCTGCTGCCCAATATCGGCAGTTCTGCTTGTTAACAGAACCGCACAAATGAAAGTGAGCCTCATCGCTCATCATTATTACAGGTTCATTTTCATCAGCAAAAATAATTTGCATTCTTTCAGCGAATAGCTGGCGTTGAACAAAATCTCATTCATTCAGTTGCTGGACAACCATGAGCTTATAGGGGTGAAAGTGAAGGTCTTGGTCTAAAATCCTGCGAAGTGTTCGACTACTCATTCGAACTGCTGCAGTCCGTTTTCGGACAGAACGCTGTGGACTTTGAATTACTGCTAGTCTCACCCTTTCTACGGCAGCTGGTGTCCTTATACTTAGGGGACGGCCTTTAGGTTTTGAATTAATTGCTGATGTTGTCGTTCTAAAATTCTGTACCCACCTGTTGATTGTGTCACGTTTAGGAACTGAACCGTTACGACCAATATTGAAGCGTTAATGAAAGCGCCGTTGCACAACAATAACGGACTCGCCCGATTTTAAATACTCCTCAACTGCGAACGCGCGATGCTCTCTTGTCCAGATAACCATTGTGACTAACAAACGGTAAGCTTGCCTGAATCTAACGATGTCAACCGCGGCCCTCTACCCCCACCCGATGGCGTGTACTAGCCGCTCTAAAACGCCCCTCCATTATGCCCCACTTTATAAGTAAAACTATTAGTCTGCATGACCAATAAATGATAATTCTAAGAATATGAACTGAAAAGAAACCGAGCCCCTCATTTTATGTGACCATGTTGGCCTTGAGCAACATTTGTCTACTGTTCAATTGTCTACGTCACAGTATCTGTCTACCTGCTAATATTTCTAAGGTCTCAACAAAATTACCGTTAGTCTTGAACATTCCTCGTAGTGAAAACACGTGGTTATTTCGAATATTCTCTGCAAAAGTTTGTAGTGTATTCAGTTTTTTTTTTAAATATGTCGCAATTCTGTTTTATTTGCAATAAGCCCTTACCTTCAAGTGAATGTGTTACTGTTGATCGTGGCATGAAGACGTTAATTAACGCAAGTGTTCAAAGGGGCGATGAAATTACTGATTACTTAAAAGACAAAAAATCAGTGACAATTCATGTGCAGCGTCGTAAATAGTACACTCGAAAGAGTACAAATGCTGCAGTAAAACGGCAACATGAAAAGGAACCAGCTAGTATATCTAAAATAAGTCCTCCTCGTACCAGAGCACGTGTAAGTGAGTCAGATTTTTCTTTCAAAAATTGTTGCTTCTTTTGTGGCGATGAATTGAATGAAGAATATGAAAAGAAACGAGCACAGAGATTTCGGCGTAGAATTAGTCAAGTTACAACACTTTCATTCAAAGACTCAGTTATGAAAGTAGTTCAGTCTCGTTCTGATGACGCCGCAAAAGCTATTGTTGTTCGTATCGGGTTTGAATACGATTTAGTTGCTGCTGAAGCTAGGTACCATAATGAATGCTATGTTTCCCTTTAAAACCGATCACTGGAAGTAAAGTCGGTCGTCCTCGAGGTGAAGCATTGAATCTCGCCATGGAAGAAATATTATATATCCATTGAAAATAGTGATGACTGCCAGTTTACATTGGAGGAATTAAAAAATGTTTGTAAAAATGTAAGTGTAGATAACAGAACTATTAAATTACGATTAAAGTTGAATTATGGTGATAAAGTAATTATTACTGAAAAACCGGGACAATTAACATTTGTATGTTTTCTTGACAATCATCATGATATTCTAAATCAAGCTTGGAGTGAAAAAAAATCCTGATGGCAAGAAGAGCGATTCAAGATCCTGGCAGCTGCGGCAAACATTATTCGGGAACATATTCAATCGGTAGCCATCAATAATTCTCATTACCCCCCACCAGGTCGAATGTTTGAAGATAAACAGTCATATTCCGGAATCACTGACTTATTTGTTGGAACAAATTATTTTAAAAAGTAAACGGCTCAATTTAGAACATTTAAAGTTAGTTTGTACAAACATTAGTCACAGTATTATGACTGCTGTTCGGCCTCAGTCTTCAAGTCCAAGCTACAATTGGGCCTCGCAGTTTTTATCGTCAACGATTTGCTTCAAAGCGTCTCATACAAATTTTTTCGTCTTCTGGTATGTGCGCAAAAGTTTTTCATAGTCCACCTTATATTTTACCACCAAAAACGGTCACGTTTATTCAATAAGTTGCAGTTAATGCTGATATAAATGTAAATACACTAGACGGCAATAATACGCTTCACATAATGGGTATTATTCAAATTGTTACTCCAATAAGTTCAGTTTTACTCGAAGAGCCTACACCACGAATAAAAGAAGCTCTTTCAGCAAAAGATTTCGCCGCAAAAACTCATGTTCAAATACAGATTTATCAAAATAATGGTGTACTGGGTTACAATAAAATCAAAGCCGAAGATTTTGATTATGAATGTGAAGCTACAGTATCTTTACTCAAAAAAGTCGACGTTGTATGGTTTTATGGCAAATGGAAAAATTCATTGTTACCTGGTTGGAATGGTTACATTGAACACTTAAGGAAAAATGTAAGAAATTTTTCAAAATCTAAAATTTCGTTTTTACCTTTCATTCATCAGCCTGCTAGCAATTACAATACTATATACGACTTTACTTTGCGCATTGGAGAATGAAAAATTTTCGGTCACGATGTATACGTTATTACTTTTGATCAACCTCTGTATGCAAAAGCTCAAGAAATTGTATCAGCTACACCTGAAGGGTTCGAATTATCAAAGATCATATTCAGGTTAGGACTTCATCTGCTCATATCGTTTTTTGGTGCAATTGGTTACATAATCCAAGGTAGCGGCATGAAGGAAGTGCTTTCTTTGACTTATGCACCAAAGTCATTAGAAAAAATGCTCAATGGCCATGCTTACGCGAGAGCTGTCCGAGCTCATACATTACTTCAACTTGCTTTAGCAATCATAATATCTAAAGAACTTGTTCGTGATGACATCGTAGTTGTAGATCTTATCATCAATATTGAAAACATAATATATGACACTATATCCTATGGTGATATTGAAAATGACGATGGAATATCTGGAGCATTACTTCATTAGTTTAATCAAAAGCTAAGAGAATATGAAGAACGAGGACCTACGGCTAATCTATGGATACAATATTTTCACATGGGGTCAATTACAAAAGAGTTTATAAGAGCTGAACGTATTGGAGATTGGCAAGCTCACTTGAATGCTGTTAAACAAATGCTTCCTTATTTCCACGCATCAGGACATTTTCCTTGCGCTAAATTTGCACACCTATATCTGCAAGATATGTTAAAATTAGAAGAGTCTATGACTTTAACCGATATGGTGATAGAGCACTCAATGATGAAATCTATGAAGACATATGTAGGTATTGTTCGAAGAAGAAGTACTAAAGAGAGTGTCATCAGCAAATGGGTTTATAGTATGAATACTGTTTGTGAAACATTGGAAGAACTCTCGAATGTAAGAATGGATACAACTGATCAGCATATTGATTCAGGTGACTACCGAGTAAAGAAAGATGCTAAAGATGTACAAAAACTTCTAGAGTGGTTTTCATCACATAATTTCTTCCCAGAGGTTAAAAAAATTTTGTCTATCGCCAGTGGAGTCGTTGGTAATGATAAAATTAACTGCCATAAAACTCGCGAAGTTGGGATTTCCACCATATCTAAAATGACGGGGCTGACATTTGATAATATTAAACTCAAATGGGCTGATAAAGTACTTCCTCTTTTAGCTATGAGTAACACCATAAAAAAGTCAGAATTGGCTCCCTACCCGTTGTCCTTATTCGATGAAGTTGGAATGCGAAAAACAAAAAAATCAGCCATTTGTGATCGTTTTAAAAAAGTAGTCATTCATATTGGCAACTTAAATGTTATATATACTATCAATGGAGGTTATCTATTGCACCGTGTGGTTTGGGACCAAGAAGACACATTCAGCAACATCTCAGATAGGTATGTTCAGTATATACCCAACCATTTTGGACAAAGAGTAACTGTAGTATTTGATGGATATACAGATTCTACAAAAATATTAAAGCCGCAGAACAACGGCGCGGTATGGCAAAAGCATCGGCACCTTCTGATATTATCTTTGACCAATTTATGACAGTTACAACTAGCCAACAACAATTTCTGTCAAATATTCATAAGTCTCGGTTAATTACAATGTTAAAAGAAAACATTTTAGTCAAGCAAGCCGACAATGACGCTGACTGCAATAAATCAATTCAATCCAACTGATAGAAATGTTGTTGTTGGTGAAGATGTTGATCTATTGGTATGATTTACCGCTCGAACTCCAATTGAAAAAATTACTTATTTTTTGAAACCCGGTAAGGCTCAACAACCATCGGAAATATTTTCAAATACGAGTTTATCGGATTATCCTCAATGTAAAACTAATATACTATTTTCACATGCTATGACTGGCTGTGATACAACATCAGCAATATTCCGGAGGGGTTTTTAAGTTGTTTGAAAAACAAAATTTTATTACATATGCAAAAACTTTCGAAGATATGAACTCTACTCCAGAAACTCTAATCACCAAGGGAATTCGCTTTCTTCTTTCTGTATATGGAGCTCCAAAAAAAATTACAAGTTACGTTACTTATCTTTACCTAATAAAAAACTTCTGCAATTAGCTTGTCTTCTTCCAACAGCGGCTTCTGCTCACCAACATTTTTATCGTGTATATTATCAGGTTCAAGTGTGGCTTGGTAATCAACTGTACCCAGAAGAATGGGGTTTGAAGCTAATTAATAATGTATTGGAACCAATCCACACTCAACTTCCACCTGCACCAGAAAACCTCCTTAATACGTTTCTCAAACTGTTATGTTGATAGCAGGCTGACGTTTATGTTTTAATTTTTCAACTTTGACAAAATTTTTTACATCTTTAACAATTTTAACAGATATTACTACTGACAAAGATAACTGTAAGTGTTATCGAAACGTTTAGATTGTGTAATTTAAAATTCACCATTAAAAAACCCAAAAAAGATAAGTATTTTATTATGAGTGATAATGGTGAAAGTTTACATTTTCATACTCCTTAATACTATTTTTTGCAACTGCAAAAAGGGGTGTAATTCGAAATGCGGCTGCAGAAAAGTAGGCTTATCTTGTTCACCAGCATGCACGACTTGTCAAGGCCAGTCGTGTTCAAATGTTGAATCTCCAACAGACGGAGATCCTTACATCAACCACGAAACAACTGATGTATCGCTGTTAGAACAATTTACGTCAACTCAGGAAGATGAGGACGAAGAAGAAGAAATAGAAGAAGATGGAGGAAGAGAAGTAGATGAAGAAGAAGAAGAAGAAGAAACAGATGACGATGAATAAGATGACCTGACATTCCATTAAACTTTACTGAGATAGACCGTGGAAGTACGCTACCTCGTAGGTGGCGTGGAAACGTGCATATTATAGAGAATACAACTTAAGTAAATCTAAGAATCGCTTTTTCTCAGAAATGGTTAATGTTATGAAAAAAGTGTAAGGACAATTTTTGTAGATAATTGCATGATCTACAATTTTTCAAAAAAAAACTAACCCTTTCGCTGAAAAATCCAGAAAACCCATATTTGCGAACTTTGACCTTGAATAAGATTTTTTGTACACATGGGGTCGATGGGGAATTTTCACAATTTCATTATAATGGTGTCTCTAACGTTCATGCAAGCTTGTTGGGAATTTAAGCAAGGGTGAATGTCTAAATTGACCGGACTAGTTATACGCTTAAAAATATACTAAAACATTAGAAAGGGAGACTAGTAAGCCACCCTCCACGTGGTGTCTCATGGGTAACGTAAACAGGCTTTACAGTAGTATTTATTTTACCATTTTAGATTTACGATTCGTTGAATTGCCGTTAGATTAATTGTGATTCGATAAATTGCGTTACGATTAATTGCGTTTTCGATAAATTGGTTTTCGATCAATTGAGTTTGATGAATTGCGTTCGATAAATTGAGATTCGGTAAACTTTCCGACACCGCCTACTATTAATATAAATGTAAACGCATAATGCCAACTATGCAATCCAATATTAGTAGAATAGCTAGATCCTTAATAGATTAAATATTATTAAACTGCCTTAAAAATGAAAAATCAGGACACAGGCTAACGGTCAAATGCTAACAGCCAAAAATGTCATGATCAAAGTGGAAAGTTAACACAATTTAATCAAATTATGACGTAAGTGTAAATTGTGAAAAACTTTAATTTGAAATGATGAAAGTATTCACAACTACAAACTCGACACACCAATTAAAGATCTAGTCAAATTTAACAAAGAAATAGTTGGTTAATAATTGTAATTGTTACTGTACAGCGAAAACACAGAGTTGGCTTTACGCTTATCAAACTGTTATATTACTGGAAGGCATGTATTTGGGTTTTCATAGTTTTTATATTTCATAAATTTGTTTGAACATCTCAAGTAATTCCTAAGGATATTACCATTTACTGAGGGCGATAACTTAAATCATTATCGAAACATTTAAATGTGTATAAAAGAGTGATGATTAGCAGTGCAAATGGTGGACAGTCTCTAAAGCGGTGGAAGGACAAAATGCCACAGAACGTACATATTTTCACTTTGGTTCTCACTTGTAAGACAATTTTCGAAAACAGGTAATCTAAATGGTTAAGGCTTCTAAAATATGAAAATCTCCATTTTCATAAATTCCTTTAACAAAATGTTCGATTATGGATGTTGTCGATAATTTAGGTGGTTGGTGTGCAAAAACTACAGGTATTTGCCATAATTTTGCAAATAATTGGTAGCAATGGTAAGAACTTTCTAAAGAGCAACATGAAGTTTTTTTATGTAGAAAATTAAATTGAGTTAAGACGGCCTGAAGTGTTTAATTTAATTTAATTGAATAGTCACGCAATATTGGATTCTTAAATGGTTGAATAGCTTTAATAGTTATTTTCCTAACTAGTGCGGAAAGTGATACTTTTCCGCACGTGACTGCAGTTGTCCGAACGACGCGAATGCAAGTCCAATCAGTGAATATCGCGAGAAATTCAAAGTGTTACTAATAAATTTCATTGATTGACGTATTTACACCTACCATACTTTATAATAGCTGCATTAAAAATAAAAAGAAACTTCAATAATTTTCGGAGTGGAACTACTTTTCTCCAAAGGGAGCTACTGACCTGATTTATTATGCTGGATAGCTCATATGTACACTACATTTTGCACAATTTTTGCGTACGTAACATCTAAAATTCTTTGTAAAAGTGCACTTACAAATAAAATTCAAGGATCAGAATACTTCGTCACGCCAATTACGAGTTAAATAATAAGTGTCTTTTTCAAAAAATTAACAGAATATTCGTTTTTCTATCTTCAAGATTGAAGGCGATATTATTGATAATCATAAACCTTAACGCAACTACGTGAGCTATACCTGCCTTTGAACTAATCCATCCATTACGTAATGAGTTCTAACGATAAAAGTGAGTAATTTTATGCTTTATGCATGTACTCCAGGTTTCACTTATATTAGGAGTAGTTGATGCATGCAGTATCATTTAATTAATACAATTAGCGGTTAAGGATGTTCAAAACATATGTCCTTTTTTTTGGTGCTGAAAGCTAAAGTGACATATTTGTTGTTAAAACGTGTATACTAATTAAACTGGTTATGTTGAGATATTTAAAAAGTATATTACGCTGCACATTTACGATAGTTGATGATGATTATGTTGAAAACTCCCAACACATTGAACATTTAACGTTATGTTTATTTCAAAGTTGGTGTCAGAAATGGGGTTACGGTTTCATAACAAAGTAATTAACGATTGTCAAACTCAAATTACACTACAACGTAGTTTTTTAAATGTCATCTCACGCTAACAGTACCTGGCAGATCTTACAACCTCCATTTTTTCCACAATATTTTTTAAACAGATGTTAATAATGAATAAATCATATTGTCAAAGTTTATTTCATAACATACTTTTCCTATTTTTAAATGAACTAAAATTTCATATTTCTCGAGCTACATATTACATGTAAAATATGTTGTGAAAACAGACATTTTTTGCTGCACGATTAGTGCATTTTTTTAACTTGTAAGTTTCCTTGCGTACATTTTTTCACTTTCCAAACTATTTCTATTTTACACCAATTTTATAATCATTTTCTCGGCACATGTGCACTAAGGGTACATTATAATCCTTTATACTGCAGAAGATCATTAGGTATCAATTTCTCAACAGAAAAAGTATTAAAAGATTATTTGGTATTATTTAGTTAAAAAATCTGATGGAGTCCCATGCGTATGGCGTGGTATATTAGCAAATAGGGGTAAGAGTTAATTAGTCGCCATACATATATTTTAACTTATATATATATATATATATATATATATATATATATATATATATATATATATATATATATATATATATATATAGACACACAACACACACGTACGCAATTGTTTGTATTGTGAAAAAGTTAGATGTATCGTACATGGCTAAATTTATTTATTTCTCTTTGTAAAATACAATGTAGGTACATAATTTTTGGTTTGCGTCTGTTAAATATAAAAACAAGGCTATATTAAATGTTAACCTTTCGTTCCGTTTTGACAATGCTTACGAAGATGTTTAAATTAATTTTTAACGTTTATATCGTGTGATATTAAAAGTTTTATAAAAGAAACTTTTCTAATATTGAATTATCCATAAAAAAGTGAGTACAGCGTTATAGTCATTATAGTTACAAGTTGAGAGTTTTTCCGATATAACTTCTTTTTGTTTTTTGTTTTGATTTTTTTGGGTTTACTTATTATTCCATAAAAAATTTCATTAAGGAAACTTGTTTGATAATTCTGTAAAGTATCATTTTTTTTAATAATCCTAATGGTTTTCGAGATGTTCTCAAAATGTCCTTTAGCGCCATAAAGTACCATTTCCGTACCGTTTCTAAACAGATTTTAACCAAAATTTGACAGATTTATTTTAAACGTAACTCTAAATATACCTTCATTAAAGTTGGTTTCGCATTTTTTAAGTTATTTTTACTACATACAAACACACGCGCACTCAAACCCGCACGTGCACGCACTGACGCTCATGCACAGACGGACAGACGGACAGACGGACAGACGGACAGACGGACAGACGGACAGACGGACAGACGGACAGACGGACAGACGGACAGACGGACAGACGGACAGACGGACAGACGGACAGACGGACAGACGGACAGACGGACAGAACGACAGACGGACAGACGGACAGACGGACAGACGGACAGACGGACAGACGACAGACGGACGGACGACGGACAGACGGACAGACGGACAGACGGACAGACGGACGAACGACGACGGACGAACGGACAGACGGACAGACGGACAGACGGACGAGACGGACAGACGGACAGACGGACAGACGGACAGACGGACAGACGGACAGACGGACAGACGGACAGACGAGACGAGACGGACAGACGGACAGACGGACGACGGACGACGACGGACAGACGGACAGACGGACAGACGGACAGACGGACAGACGGACAGACGGACGGACGACGGACGAGACGACGACAGACGGACAGACGAGACAGACGGACAGACGGACAGACGGACGACGGACGACGGACGACGGACAGACGGACAGACGGACAGACGGACAGACGGACGACGGACAGGACACGGACGACGGACACGGACACGGGCAGACGGACAGAAGGGGACGACGAAGTACAGACGGACAGAACTGACGACAGAGACAAACAGGCAGACGGGCAGACGGACAGGCGGACACAGCACACACATACATACACATCAAGTTGAAAATGGTGTTGATGGTTTTCAATATATTAAAAACGTGTAAATCGTTGAAAACTTGAAATCGATTTTTTCACGAAAACAATACCTTACTTTTGAGTGGGTGCACGTAAGGAAGTAAGAACTAGCTTTGAAAATATTCATTTGAAGGATCAGCAAATAAAAAATACCTGACTGAGTTCAAATAACTCAAGAACCGCGGGATTTTCATGGATGTGAAGTTAACATATTCCTAGTACGTGGTCACGTCTAGCAGTAGGTGAAAAGTTATAGAACGGTTTCGGGACACCCTGTGTTTACAAATTTCCAGTTGCAAAGTAAGGTTCTTAATAACAGTGGTATTTTTTATAAAAGGGCCTATGTGGTAACTTTTTTTTATATTTTTCATCTTATTTGTCCCCAAAATTTGACCACTAACTAGTTTATTGTCTTCAGAGTAATTTGACTCAAAAGTTTTAGCGATATTTTTTTGACCACTGATAACTATCTTGATGGAAATGTGCAATTTTGTTACAAAACCTTCTTTAGGAAGAATTTTTAGATTTCTGGATAATTGTAGCAAACTTTTTTTTCTTTTAACATTTTTATTTTTGATACAACAGGAATATATTCCCAAAACTTTACTTTAATAGGTTCAGTGGTTACTAAGTTTTGGTGCGAAATTATGCTACAGACGACGACAACGATAAAGGCAATAATGATAACGGACTACGGGACCACAACAGTGTTAATAGCTATTACAGTTACGGCAACTATGACAATGATGACAACGCCAATGAAATGAAATTTTACAATCACCATTCATTTCTATACGCATACTAAAGAATGTTTATTTTAAACGTTGTTGGATTATTGTTTTTTTTATGATACCACCTTAAAGTTTCCGTATATAAATATAAAGTGTACAAGACAAATATGACATGGATATAACTGTCTTATGAAAAAACTGTACGTTTGTTTTGTATAAATTTGCTACATTTTTGACTCTCATCCTTAGCAGTATACTTTTATGTTACTTTTTCTTATTATGTTTAATTCTCACATTCGGTTAAGATATCACACATCCCATGTTATACGCGAGCCGTACTGAATAGATGCCTTGATTGCTGTAACTACCGAAAGCAAAATTATTTATTTGTTTGACATTTTAGAAAGCGATTGCTTTTTACCAGTGCTTTAATAGTTTTCTCCAGGGGGCGCACCGCCATCCTAAACTTTAAAGATTTTTACTGAAACAGCTAGTAAATGTACCAAAATTATATGCTTTTAATAGCTCAGCTGTTATTCGAGTAATTTTTGTTCCATAAGTATGTTTGACGTAATCTATCTAAAATAAAGTGGTGGAGGGTGATTCAGTGTTTTGTAAATACAGCTGCAGCTAAACGACTGAACTGATTCTTAAAAATTATCATCATATTATTTTTCAAATAATGAGTGAAATTTTCATAATTTCAATTAAAAAATCATATAGCTTTTATAATAAAATTTGACTCAGTAATTTATTTTAGTTAAACAATAATAATGTAATAATAATATATTGTGCATAACGTGTTAAACAGCACATATCGTCAGATTTAAAAAGTCATAATGAAAAAGACTAAACAATCTAAACAGATACTAAAATTATGACATACCTTGTAATTTAAAGAATTAATTGACAACTAATAGTATAATACACTTTATTCAGTTCAAATACATGTCATTAACAAATTAAATGTATCGACTAAAATGCGTAAGTATTGGACAAAAATTAACATGTTATTTAATATAAAGAAATCGGTTGACACTAAAGTTATCAGTTTACTAATTATATAACATTCTTAATTGATCATAAAATCTGTCATTAGAAAATTTTAATGTTTGATTCAAATAAAGAAATTTTGACATTTAATTATCGTGTCATAATCATGTATTTACGATTGCAATTAAAGATACCTTTTTCTAGATTGCTAACATAACGCTTCCAAAATATACAATCAGGGAAACGTAAGAATTCTCAAATTTACAAATTCATGGCGACACTCTTCCTGGAATTGAAGATTATCTAATACTCTAATGATCTTCCGTTGCAATTTAAATATTCTGTGCAATTCGAGCTACACCTCCACACTAAAATGACATAAAGAAGTGTACTTTGGACTAGAGCAAAATATGAAGATTTAATTATGTTTGGTGAAGTATTATTTTGTAGTTGTCTAAACAGAAAGATGAATTTATTAATTTTTTTGCAACAACATCACAGTGCTTATCAAAATTTAGACGTGAATCAATGACACAACCCAAAAGAGACATTTCCTTTGTAACTAAGCCAGTTTTACCTGTTTTTCAATCACAGGGTCATGACGATTGTTTTAGCTGTATTTAGTTTTAACTTATTACTTTTGCACCAATTAGATACAAATTCAATTCCTTCCAGAGCTTTAGAAACAGCGATTTCATATTTTGAACTGGTTGAAATTATAGTTACATCATCCACATACAGAATACAATTAAGTTCCGCTGGCAGTGACGCTGGCATATCATTAACGTATACTAAAAATAACAAAGGGCCCAAGATAGATCCTTGTGGAACAAGGATGTAACTTCTCAGACAAGACGTTATTAAAGAGAACGTACTGGTACCTATCACATAAAACAGATTATATTAAAGCAGCGCACAAGTATCCTTAAAACTACCTATAATGTTTTTTACAAATGATGAAGCTGTTAATATGATTGCGGTATATTTTGAATGTCTTCAAAATGCGGCATTGACTAAGAGAGTATACTCAGCTCGATATAAATTTAAGTGTTCTCACACATTCACGGAAAAATGTGTTGGCAACCATCTAGTTGTAAAAACATATTTTGCCGTAATTGCAAGGGCACACCTTCTAATAAAATAGGCAATTGGTTTACCAGAAAATCATGAAACACGGCACCATTTAGTGGTTTATCAAAGAAATAGGGACCTATAATGGTTTCGTCCAGAATGCCACACCACACATACTCAACGACCTTGATGTTGGACTTCGTGCAACCAG
Source organism: Vesta saturnalis (assembly GCA_036346205.1). Taxonomy (NCBI): domain Eukaryota; kingdom Metazoa; phylum Arthropoda; class Insecta; order Coleoptera; family Lampyridae; genus Vesta; species Vesta saturnalis. Next base: position 700,090 of record JARFJB010000931.1, on the reverse strand, counting down.
TGAGGATTGGTGTCAGACCAATAGTGCATATTATGCAAATTAACGTTTCCATCACTTTTAAAAGTGGCCTCATCCGTCCAAAGAATTTCGGATAAGAATCCTCTGTTTTCCCTGATCATGCCCAACATCCAATGACAATAATATATCCGTCGGTCAAAGTCTTCGTCATGTAAGGCTTGATGTAAAACCATATGATACGGGTGCATTCTATAAATTTGAAATTACAAACACATTGTAAAACATGTAAAGGAGTATTTTCTGTGACATAAGAACTTACCTATCAACCTTTAAAATATTTTCGTGGCATATCCAACGCGAGAGACATTTCTTTCGTACTAACGTGGGTATTCAATGACACGTATGCTAAGACATTAACAATATTGTCTTTCATTCTTCTAGCCGAGTCTCTTCGCAACTTTGGTCGAAAGCTTCCAGTATTACGCGCGAACAACGAAAATGAAATGAACTAGCTACATCTCCTTTAGGCAGTCGTAAATTTTGGCCTATAGCTAAAGCCATTACTAAAAACTTTGGAACATCTTCATTTCCCCCCCTGACATCTATTGACGGATCGGTAGTTGCTGATTCTGTAGACAAAGCCAACGTTTTTGTGGATTTGTTTGCATCAAACTTGTGTCTCAATGATTCTGGAAAAGATGGCCCCTAATCAACTCTTCTTCATACGCTATGAAACCAATACATTTTCGGTAACAGCTATTGGAATAGATCATCAGTAGGCTTGATCTCAATAAGGCGACTGGCCCAGACGGTATCCCAGTTATTGTCTTAAAGAAATGTTCCCCCGAACTAGTACCAGTCGTATCTAAGCTCTACACGATCTCTATGTCTTCTGGGGAATCTCCTACATCATGGAAGTTAGCGAATGTTCAACCTATTCCCAAAAAAGGCGATAAGACCGATCTCTCAAACTACCGACCAATTGCTATCACTTTCATTTTGTCTAAAATCATGGAAAAAGCCATCAATCAGCAACTGCTCACGTTCCTTGAAACTAATAAACTCCTTAGTGACCACCAATTTAGGAAAAGTCGTTCAACAGGTGATCTTCTTTCATATGTGACCCAAGTTTGGAACAATACAGTAGAGCAGTCCGGTGAAACAGTTGTAGTCGCTTTAGATATCTCAAAGGCATTTGACCAAGTTTGGCATAAGTATTTACTTGCCAAACTCACCTCGTTTGGGTTAAATGATACGCTCATCAACTAGGTTTCTAGTTTCCTTGATAAAAGACGAATACGTATCGTAGTTGATGGCTTTTTATCAAATGAAGTTAGCATTAATGCGGGCGGATCCATTATAGCACCTACACTTTTTCTGCTGTACATAAATGACCTTATTTCTTCAACAACTAACCCCATCCATTGCTTTGCTGACGATACCACTCTTCACTGTAGTTCATCTCAGTCTACTCATAGTGATAATCCACCTTCTATGTCAAATCAAGAAATTAAAGCTGAAATGGCAAATTCAATCAACAAAGACATTCAAAATATTCTTGAATGGGGAAGCAATAATCTAGTTAAATTTAATGCTAACAGAACTCAGTGTTGCCTTATGTCCGCCAAAAAAGATTGACCATTTCCTGTTGTAAGTATGAATGGCTCAGTTCTTAAGTTTTCAGACTCTATTACTCTGTTGGGTATGACTGTATCTTCAAATCTCTCATGGTTTGACCACCTTTTGTCAGCTACCAAAACAGCTGCTCGTAAAATAGGCTTTTTGTACAGATCTAAGCAGTACTTTACCTCTCGACAACTCCTGCTGCTGTATAAGGCCCAAATTCGGCCTCATCTGGAATATAATTCTCACCTCTGGGTTAGTGCTCCCCAATATGCTCTCGATATCGTTGATCGTATTCAAAAGAGGCGATTAGGCTTATAAAGGACCCGTCCTTAACTTCTCACATACAGTCCCTTGAGCATAGAGGGATGGTTTCAGTTCTTTCTTTGTATTATCGTTATTACAACGCGTATTGTGCTGCTGAATTATATTCTTTGATACCATCTCGGCTATCTTTGCGAGAAACACTCGTTCGCTCATTCACATGATCAGTATGCAGTACAAATCTCCACTTGTCTTACTAAACGTGAGAATCAAATACTTCTAAGATTAAATTTGTTGTCCTTTCTATCCTTACTTATGTGAACATTAAGTAGCTATTAATGGAACATTTGCACTATACTAATCATTAGTTATCTTTACCAATGTCGCATTTGAAAATTCAAGATACACAATCATATTAACAGCTTCTCATTTGAAAAAAAATTATAGGTAGTTTAAGGCTTACTTGTGCAAAAACAAATTACACTGTCAAATTTTAGTTTTGTTTTTCAATATCACCCTATTTTGCTATTCCACTTGAATATTCTAATATTATTATGCTCTACATGTTTTTTTCAAATTTATAAATTATGAAAACTTTTGTATTTAAAATTATAAAGTATTGAAAGTTTTCATTAAGACAATTTTAAATATACGTTAATATACTTTTTCAAATTTTATATACAATTTTAATTTTTGATACTTTAGGGTATGAATAAGATAAGATTCGGTTTTATAACTTATTTAGGATGATTATCTCAATTTTATGAAAAACGGTTTTTCATTTAATTTTTAGAAAATTTTGCAATTTTCTTTATATTTAAAAGCTCTAGGGATCACTAAAGTTACATAACAGGTAATGATACTTATGACAATAAATGCTCTTTAACAAGCAAGTTTTAATTATCAGTTCATTTTAGGATTGTGATTTATTTAAAAATCATAGCCACACTTTAATTTTAATATACGGAAAAAAAATATAATAAAGCTGAGTTTAAAAAATATTACTTGGTACATTTTGGGTTTATAAAAACATTTAAGTTTAGTAATGGTTACGCCGGGACCTCAAATTAAAAAATTTTTAGCTTTTATTAGTAAATTTTTGTTACCGCAACCTCTAGACAATAGTTTTCGGAAAACAGCACTTTGCAATCTTATGGCCCCGGTACAAAACCATGAGAATTAAAGTGCCTATCTGCTTTAAGATTTTTTAGAACGAAATGTAAGTTTAAAATTTCGAATAAGCTTTGCTTTTTTTGCCCCGTTTATGTATTATGAGATCCGTATTAACGATTGTTCTATATGTGATTTGTTTTGGAACTTATTGAATGCTTAAATTTAGGAATTCCCATTTTATTCTCTTGAGGTTATGGTGGTCACCGACCTAATACGTTGCTGCTGCTTTTGGTGGTAAAGTAAAATATTTAATTAGCTGCATACTCGAAAAAACAATACATTGATATTTAAAATACAGCTACTACTTCAAAAGAGTGGTTTCTGAAACTTTTAGTCCAAAAGTTTTAATTTGTTAGATTTTTAGACGATTAAAGCACGAGGGATGTACAGTATTTAATGTCTCTAGCATACAACATTATTTTTCAACATAATCCCCTTGAACGGAAAAACACTTATTCCACCTTACTCACAGAAGAAGTCCTGCACTGTTGCCATAACCACGTCATAGGTTCTCAAATTTTGTTTCTCGAAGACTCTCTTTTAGCTTTGGAAATAAACAAGAATCACTGGGAACTTAAGTCAGGGGAGTAGGGTGGATGCTCCATAACTTCAAACCCAGCGTCATGAATTGCACTCCTAGAAATAAGGTTCTTATGAACTGGGGCGTTGTCTTGATGAAAGATAATTCCACGTGACAGTTTTCCTCTTCTTTTTTCTTTAATGCAATAACCAAGTCTTGTAACTAGTGCTGCATAATATTGACCAGTGATAGTGTGGTCACAAAAAACTGAAGCCATTATCTTGCCCGCTAAAGTCTGTACACAAAATTTGCGTGGAGGGGGAGATCCTGGACGACACCACTCCATAATTTGTTGTTTGCACTCGGGATCGAAGCGATGAACCCAAGTTTCATCAACAGTAACATATCGATCGAGGAAACGTGTAGGATTACGGTTAAACAAGGTTAAATTGGCTATTGAAGAAGTGACTCTCAAACGATTTTGTTCGGGCGTCAACATTTGGGGTACCCATCTTGCTGCCACCTTATGAAGCCCTAAATAGTGACTTATTATGGTTTCAATCATACCATTTGAAAGGCCTGTGATCTCCGCTACACGTCTTGTTGTCAATCGACAATTTTCTCTGATCACGTCATTCGCAAGATGTTTTCTTGAGTACACGCAGAATGCGCCTACCAGCACCTTTTGCATGTCTTCAGGTTGCACGGCCGCATTTGAACGCTCGAAACCAATTTTTTACTACTTGATAGGAAGGAGTAGAATGACCACGTACACCAACCATATCTGTATGAATTTATTCAGGTGTTAAACCTTTTTTTTTTGTAGGTACTTGATGACAGCGTGAAGCTTACATTTTTCCATTTCCCAAAATCTTCGTACAACTACTACTTTCAAGTTGTACAACTTTGACACTATTCAGCTCGACTAACCAAATTTGGCAGTTTGTTTGTCAATAAAATAACAAAAGGAGTGTGGTTACCAGGGGCGACATATTTCGAAGCCATCTATGCTGTTGATAACAAATACTGTACATCCCTCGTATGTTAAAACAAATCGTCACCTTACGGTAACAACAGCTTAATTATTTTACATCAAACAGCCCGTTTGGTTCATCTTCTTCAAAGCTAATAACTACATGTGCGTACGTTTAAATCCATCACTCTAATTTGGGCTAGTGTATATGATTTGCGCTTCTAAACTTGAAAAGAGAGTAAAGTCGCCTGTTCCTCTGAAGAATTATCACTGGCGATAGTAATTTTGTATCAGAATTAAAAAAAGTGGGCATATCCAAACAAAAATCCAAGAGTAGAAATTGGACTTGCTTTGCTTGAGGTGACGGTGTATCTGATAGTACAAAAGACATCAAAATAACAACTATGGATTACATTTTTTGCTAGCAGCCCTACATATTTACAGCCTCAGTTGGATAGGAACCTATAGAAAGACAATATAGTCTTGCGAGTTTGCGTCAGCATACCTCCAACATTATCAAGCCGTCGACTTCAATGATCCGAAGGATTTCCACTTATCCGTAACATACTAATCAGATTTTCTTCACTTCCACTCCTTACTTAAAATATGAAAAAATATTTGATGACTTACTTAACGCAAGACCACCAGATTGTTTTCTGGCCTAAGATCAATAAACTGCCATACGTTGAAAATTATACGGCTAATGATCCCATTGACTAGTTTTCACATTATGAATAGAAAATGAATGCTTTCAAGTGATAACCTAAAATCTCTTTCGACCTCTGTATCAATCAAACATTTATGTCCATTTTACCATAATTATAAAACTTTCAGTTCATTATCACCATTTTGATTGAATGGCCAATGTGTTCTTACCGTCTGACGTAGCCTTATGTTAACCAAAACTCTAAATCTTCATACGTTAAGTTCTCTTTCGCAACTTTCTGTATTGGATTACTACCATTATTTTCCATTTTAAACGTATCAACTTCCAGGCACGTTTTGAATTTTTAGTAGGCCTGTTTAAGTGTATGGTTCCGTAAAGAGTACTCTTCGTTTGTTAGTTTTATTAAAGTTAAAACGTTGTATTTTCCTAAGTATTTGCACTTTATACATTTTATAGTTTCAAATATTCAGTAGAGGCTAAATTAATTTTGCTCTATTTACTTATTTTTACATTCAGCAAGCCCCAACCGTATATAAGGTTAAGGTTTTCTGAGCACGAAAAACGTAAATTGTTGATTCAGAATTTAAAAGTTTTCATAGCGGTTTGAAATAAAAAACTAGACGGTTCACAATAGGATAAACTGGGCCTTTGAAGTTTCGCATCAGTAAAGGTTCTCATAGAGAATCGAGTTTTTCGACAGATATAAAAAAAGAATGAATTAAGGAGCGCTAGTAAGAGGAGCTTAAACCAAAGATCTCGTCAGATTAGAAGTTAGGTTTATATGATCAATGAAGCAGGTAGATTGCTTTTAATGCTCGAGGAAGCCCGCCACCAGACATACTACTAATCCTTACTTGTATAGACAAAGTTGCCCCAAGGGATACATTTCCGGGCCCGTAAGGACAAGCTGAATTTAAACCATCTGAAAATGGTAAAAATAATACATGGATGTTTTTTCCAGTTCAACAGAGTGATGGCTTCAGAGAAGCTATTATTGTCGAATAGCTAAAGTCTGTAGCATAGGAAAGCAACATACGGCTCAACTGGTCACTTCTTTCACCTTCGTTTTATGACACAAGGGGATGCCGTTACTTGTGTATCAATTAGTACCTGTGTTGTAAACTAAGCGATTTATTGCTAGAATGCAGGATTTTCGAAGCGTATCCATTAACGGCAACACCAATTCGTTCATAAGACAATAATACAAATAATCGCCATTAGAGTTGAAACCAATCATTTATTTGACATAGCAGAACATTAATGTGGGTTAATAGATATGGCCCATTTCATACTATCCTTGAATCATAGGACGTACATCTTTTCATTTACCTAAACATGGGAGAAAACCAAATCAATTCTTAACCGAATAACTCAAATGAATTAATTTACAAAAAAATTTGAATAAGAAATACATTGATTTATGTGATTGTGTGATTGTTCAATAGTTAAACAAATAAAATTGATAACCAGATACTCTGCTCCATCCAGATACACGGTGGTTCATGTATTGTGAAAAGCTTCTTCTATTAATACCATCAAACTTTTGACTCTACAAATTAGGTATACTCCTTTCCAAGCCGGAATCCTGAAAAGATCTCCACAAAAATATGTATTGTCTTCATACGAAGGGGAAAGGGGGAGGGCGAGCTGATCGAGCTTTCCGAGCTCTTTCAGCCGCAATCATGGATTCCCAGCATACATACATACATTACGTAATATGCATGGCGGGATTAAGGATGGGTGCTTTTTTTTTGTGATTGTGGACCTGAACAGGCTAAATAAGGCCTATCGTGCCAAAGCACTCAGGAACACTTAGGAGGATGGATAGAGGGATAATGAATTGCCAATAGATGCCTATGAACAGCTACCTTAAATGTTCTCATATCATAAGTGAGAGGAAAACAGGAACTAGGGAGATCATTCCAGAGTTTAGAAGCCGTGTAGAAAAATGTGGATTGCGCCCGTTTGGTATGACAAGTGGAGATTTGTACTGCATACTGATGATGTGAATGAGCGAACCGAGTGTTTCTCGCAAAGATAGCCGGAGATGGTATCAAAGAATGTAATTCACCAGCACAATAGCCGTTGTAATAACGATAATACAAAGAAAGAACTGAAACCATCCTTCTATGCTCAAGGGACTGTATGTAAGAAGTTAAGGACGGGTCATTTATAAGCCTAATCGCTCTCTTTTGAATACGATCAACGATATCGAGAGCGTATTGGGGAGCACTAACCCAGAGGTGAGAATTATATTCCAGATGAGGCCGAATTTGGGCCTTATACAACAGAAGGAGTTATCGAGAGGTAAAGTACTGCTTAGATCTGTACAAAAGCCTATTTTACGAGCAGCTGTTTTGGTAGCTGACAGAAGATGGTCAACCCATGAGAGATTTGAAGATACAGTCATACCCAACAGAGTAATAGAGTCTCAAAACTTAAGAACTGAGCCATTCATACTTACAACAGGAAATGATCGATCTTTTTTGGCGGACATAAGGCAACACTGAGTTTTGTTAGCATTAAATTTAACTAGATTATTGCTTCCCCATTGGAGAATACGTTGAATGTCTTTGTTGAATTTGCCATTTCAGCTTTAATTTCTTGATTTGACATAGAAGGTGTATTATCACTATGAGTAGACTGAGATGAACTACAGTGAAGAGTGCTATCGTCAGCAAAGCAATGGATGGGGTTAGTTGTTGAAGAAATAAGGTCGTTTATGTACAGCAGAAAAAGTGTAGGCGCTATAACGGATCCCTGTGGTACGCCCGCGTTAATGCTAACTTCTTTTGAAAAAAAGCCATCAACTACGACACGTATTCGTCTTTTATCAAGGAAACTAGAAACCCAGTTGATGAGCGTATCATTTAACCCAAACGAGGTGAGTTTGGCAAGTAAACACTTATGCCAAACTTGGTCAAATGCCTTTGAGATATCTAAAGCGACTACAACTGTTTCACCGGACTGCTCTACTGTATTGTTCCAAACTTGGGTCACATATGAAAGAAGATCGCCTGTTGAACGACTTTGCCTAAACCTATATTGGTGATCACTAAGGAGTTTGTTAGTTTCAAGGAACGTGAGCAGTTGCTGATTGATGGCTTTTTCCATGATTTTAGACAACATGAAAGTGATGGCAATTGGTCTGTAATTTGAGGGATCGGTCTTATCACCTTTTTTGGGGGTAGGTTGAACATTTGCCAACTTCCATGATGAAGGGAATTCTCCAGAAGATATAGAGATCGTATAGAGCTTAGGTAGGACTGGTACTAGTTCGGGGGAACATTTCTTTAAGACAATAGCTGGGATACCGCCTGGGCCAGTCGCCTTATTGAGATCAAGCCTACTGATGATCGATTCCAAGAGCTTGTACCGAAAATGAATTGGTTTCATAACGTATGAAGAAGAGTTGACTAGGGGCACATCTTTTCCAGAATCATTGAGACACGAGTTTGATGCAAACAAATCCACAAAAACGTTGGCTTTGTCTACAGAATCAGCAACTACCGATCCGTCAATAGATGTCAGGGGGGGAAATGAAGATGTTCGAAAGTTTTTACTAATGGCTTTTGCTAAAGACCAAAATTTACGACTGCCTAAAGCAGATGTAGCTAGATCATGGCATTTTCGTTGTTCGAACAACTTTTTAGTTTTAGTGATGACACTTTTGCAGATATTTCTAGCACCAACGTATTCTACATGACTGTCAATCGATTTATTAGATTTTCATTTAATGTAACATTTCTTTTTTAAAGATATTGCATCAGAACAAGCCTTATTGAACCAGGGGTTGGGAACGTGAATGACCTACACGGTACTGTTTTTCGAAATGTATAACTCCATTCCCATGAGGATGACTTCAGATACTGAAAGAGCGATGTCCGAAGAAGAGGACGACTTAAAACAATATTCACGCCATGGAAAGGTTGCAAAGAAATCCCGTAAATCACTCCATCTAGCTGACTTAAAACACCACAAGGTTCTATCGGTTTTGCGAACAACAGTGGAATTAGGTACAGTAGAAATGATTTTTATTAGACAATGGTCGGAAAGACCTAAAGGCGAAAGAACGGAAGTTTTATAAACAAGAGGGTTTGATGTAAGAAAGAGATCTAGAAGATGTGGAGTATGGTTAGGGTTATCAGGGATTCTTGTGGGTTCAGAAATCATTTGTGTGAGATCACATGAAATAGCAAATGTTTCTGCACTATGACCAGCGGGATTTGTAGTAGATGAAAATTGAAGCCAACTAGAGTTATGAACATTGAAATCGCCTACAAATGAGATATCGCAAGATGGAAACTGAGACAGGAGATAGTCAACTTTCATACTAAGGTAATCGAAGAAGTCTTGAAAGTTGCTGTCATTAGGAAACCTATAAATGCAACAGTAGAATTTCACAAAATTAGGACCAGAATGTATAAACCAAATCACGTCAAAATTTTTATTTTCTAAGGAAGAAACCCTCTTGCAAACAATTCTGTCCTTGATGTACGCACATACGCCTCCTTTATATCGAAAGTTAGAGTGAAGATGGTATTGAGGAAATTGCAAGTCGGGTGACTCGGAGCTTTCAGAAGAGACTTGTGTTTCAGATAGAAACAGGTCAGGATAACATCGGAAGGAACGGAGTTAGGGTTCTGAAGGGGAAAATACTACCCCAGCATTCGCCTAAGTAACCGCACATGATGTGCATATACGCAGTGACCATACCGCTACATGTGTATGAGGATAACCCCCTGAAAGAACCCCATACAATTGTTTCCACAAAAATAGATAGATACCTATAATGTTCATGGTAGTTGACAGTCAAATTAATAACTTACAATTTTTGTTTAATGAACCAACCAGGCTATGAATTGGTTAATTGATATTTAATTAGCTCATGGAAATAAATTTACTAAAAACAATGGTATGGTAGACATTACACTTGTTACCAATTAACAAGAACTAGAATGAGTTAATTCATATTTAGAAGTTAAATAAATTAAGCAATCATCATACATAATTCGGCACTAGGGAATTATTCCAAAAATGAAATATAAACATTGTTATTTTTGGAACCATTATAAATAATATGACTGCTATCTTTAGTTGAATAATTAAAATTTCGTATAATATCCGTCGGATGCTGTGTTAGCTTGAATTCGAGCAGAAACGGAATGTACTAACCTTTCACAAAAATTGTTGGGAAGTAAGGCATTCCACGCTCGCATAATATTGGCGTGACGGTGGTTTTTATAGCGAATCACTTCGTGACCCCATTCATGAAGCTGTAGCCCACATGCCTTTTGATTGGGATCAAATCCCACTGAACCACTCTAAAATATAAATTTTAAAGTGCTGCGGAGACTACTCTCAAACTATTCGTCCCCGATGGATGGGTGAGTTATTCTCGACGAAAATTATTTCGTCTTGTAAAGAAATACCATGACATCTTCCAGTATATGCACATAACCTAGAGAAGTAAATCGTGCATTTACAGTAACAATCTCCCCAGACCTGCTTGGCTCATCCAACCCCAATACTCGGAGATTATACGCCCACTACAATTTATCGACCGGCTGTTTTCAATATTAAACCAACTATTATTGGTCCTCCACAGCGTTCAGCGTTCACCTGGTAGGCAATGTTGAGCATGTTTGAATGTTATTAAAGGCTTTCGAGCCGAAATGTGGCTTTAAAGGCCGACAAAATTAAGTTTTTTTTATGACGGTTCTCGTATGACAGAGTTGTAAATTATAATCAACGATGAAAGGAGACTCTCCAGGCAATACTGTGGCAGGTTTTTCTCGTCGATTACAATCAATAGGACGTTTGTTTCTTTGCTTGTAAGGGATGATTATTCTGGTCCTTGCTCTCTTCTGATCAATCTTCGCACTTATTTGATTTTAAAAGTAAAGAATATAAAAATGTTGACTTTTGACACGAAATAGTAGTATAACTTCAATGCGGGCTAGAATTTGGACTTTTATACCAACTAATGCATAAATAGTGTTCAGTAAGGAAGAGATTTTATGTTGATCTTCTGTCTTATGGGCTACGGCAGTAAGAAAACAGATAGGTTTCTATTAAGGGGCCATTAAAAATTAGGCAGTCGGGAAAATATTATTCTACAAATTAACAAACGGAAAAATCAACTATGTCTGCTATATAAGTAACTGCGGCTTTTACCTTTGTTTCCAAAGCGGAAACGCGTTGCACAACACGACTTGGCATTTTTCGACAGTAGCTAACACAATACAAGTGAATATTAAACGATATGCACTACATAACGAATTCATTATGAATGTATTGATGACTTTAAACTTACTCCCACACATAATGTAATTAAAACCTCATCTCCTGTCATAAAACACCGGAAATGTCGCAGATAGTTTATAACGAATTCCTTTTGTTTTAGGTTTTATTATTTAATATCATTGCGTATCTTATCTGCTCTGATCAAGAAATAAGAATAGAGTAGCGTATCTGGTCATCAATTTTCTTTATTTTACTAATGAATCCAATCAATAAATTTATTTGTTCAAAAGTAATAACGTAAATCGATTTTTTCTCATCTTCATCATAATAATAAATCATAATAAAGTCATTTTCAATATTTAAATACATGCAATCCGTGATTTTCTTTACCAACGATATCCAAAAAATGTTTCCCACTTCCCGGTACAAGATGACTGCAATATAGAGATATGTCGAGCTAAGAAAATCTTAGCCAAGTGAGATGTATACTTATGTTTGAAATATTAGCGAATTGGGACTCGCCAAAGAAAGGTCGTGTTGATTGAGGCACCTTCCTCTCAGATTATCCTCATGTGAACTGAAACAGCCCGAGTAAGACCGGAATAAAAGTGAAAAAAAAAACAGATTCATGAACTGATTATGGAATAAGTAATGCGAAGTATAACATTCATATTCTTTAATCTTACTTTTGGGATTCCATATTTAATAGCGCTATAATACTTCCACAACTTCATCAACAGACAAACAGATGCTAATGAATTAGTAGAAAACTTTAACAAAGACATAAAGGATGCTGCGAAGCTTACGATACCATTACAACAAACGAAAGTTAATAGATCACGAGTTCCTTTGGTGGAACACAGAAATTGCTGAAGCAATAAAAAACAGTAAAAAGACACTGAAAACGTTCCAATTATTTCCAACAATACAAAATTTAATTTCATTAAAAAAACACAGAGCTATAGCTAGACGAATAATCAGAACTACCCAAAAACCATCCTGGCAAAAGTACGTATAGGAATTAAAAACCGACACACCCCCTAAAACGATCTGGAAAAATTCGTGCCATTTCTGGTAAAAATAATTACTTATCCCAACCAAAATTGCAAGTCAATCATTACATCATAGTAGATCCATTTGAAATAGCAGAAAACTTCGCCTGCCACTATGAAAATATAAGGAGTACACAAAGCTACAATCAAACGTTCGCAGTCACCAAAAATGAAAGGTTTTAAACTTTGACGGATATGACAACGAACCCAATAACGGCTATGTTACCATGGAAGTTAAAACACAAAATCTAAAATTTTAAAATAGAGCTCCTGGTATCGAAATAATACCAAATGATATCATCAAAAATCTTCCTAACATGACCTTGAAGATCTGTTATTTATGTACAATAAAATAGGAGAGCGGTATTCTATATTTGAAACTCGCGATAATAATCCCGATTCACAAACAAAATAAAGACCCTTTAAATCCGAAAAGTTATTGCCCAATATCACTATTATGCTGCCTAGGAAAAACTCCGTGAAAAATTATCAATAAGAGACTAGTTGAGTAATCGAAAAGAACAACTGGCTGCTAAAACACTAAACTGGGTCCAGAAAAAAACATGTCCACAAACGATAATCTGTAATTCTAACACAAAGCATACAAAAAAGTTCACTACAGTTTTCTTTGATTTAGAGAAAGTATAGGAGACGATCTGGTGATACTCTGTATTACGAAAGATACATAAATGGGGACTAAAAGGAAACGTGGCATGCTTCACTAAAGCTTCACAAGTGATAGAAGCTTCCAAGTGAGAGTGGGAAACACTGTCACACAAACACGTGTTTTCCACACCTTTGTTTGACTTACACCGACCTCACGTGCAATTTCTCTAGTACTTATCGATGGATCTTCCTCAACAATATTCAAAATTTGTCCTTCATTCTGCATATTCACAGGTTGTCTCGGTCTTCCTACATGCCCTCCACGATGTTCTCTTAAATAACCAGTATCCCTTGCCCTCTGAACGAGATTTATAAAACTACGGGATATCGGATGCACTCTTAATGGAAAGCGTTCTGCATACAGCCTTGCGGCTGCAGCCACACTTTGACGACGCTCCCCATAAATCAACAGCATGTCCCCGAGTTCACTATTTTCATACACATGAGCCATTCTTTATTTTTCTATAATCACAAACTGACTGAAATCTAATACGCGATTAACTGACAACAAATTGACACATTTGTGCTTGACATAAAAAGTGTGAACAGAAACAAAACAAAATTAACAGCCGTCTTATCACAGAGATTGTTTGCAGTTCCATAACAACCCGAATATGCGTGGTGAGGCTATAAACACCGGTAAACACGCAGGAATAATTAATTGGGCGCATACAACAGGCAGCAGCGACAATAAAAGAAAAACGAAAAAATGTTATTTGAAAAAGTTGTTTATTTTAATTAGTTCTATACACAATTTAAAAGAAGCATCACTCAAAATCACCTGTATATATATATATATATATATATATATATATATATATATATATATATATATATATATAGTAGAACAAGCCGAAAACAACGTGTTCGGAATATGAGCTACAAAAACCGTTTACATGCACTTTTACAAATTCCGAACTTTGTACCACGGACCTAACCTGACCCTAAATAATCACAAAATAGAGTGGGTACATAAGTATAAATTTTTGGGAATAACACTAAATACTTCTTTATAGTGGTTTAGTGATTAAATCATGTTGATGAACTCTAAATCAAATGTAGGAAATAATAAACAATGAGATGCTTAGCAAACTGCAAGTGAGGTGCAGACAGAGAAACATTGTTACGAGTGTATAAAACCCTTATCCTTTCAAGAGTTTATTACGATCTTATTTCATACATGTTGGCAGGTAAATCCCACCTAAACAAATTAAACGACCTATAGAATTTAGCATTACTTTACGCCATTGGAGCTTTTCCAACCAGGCTTATCAGCAGTTCACATTTAGAAGTAAGGGTTATACCATTATATTCGTCATCCCTGAATTTGGACAAGAAGAAGATCTGAGAGGTGGAGTACGTCGCCCGCTCCGAGTCACCGTATCCGGCATCGGACAGTGTCGCCCGTGTCAGGGTTTCCGTCACGCACCGCGTTGCTGCAGGGGTGGCAGCACGCTTGTAAAGTACGCAGAGATCACCACTTTAGTCAATGCACTAAACCCCGTACGGACAGCGTAAAGTGTGTTAACTGTGGTGAGGACCACCCACCAGCTACAGGGGATTCCCGGCGGAGTTTGCTCGACCTCTACAAAGGAAGAAGACTGAAAGACCACAAAGACAAAGAGGCGCCTTCTTCAACTCCCACTCTCGTTGCCCCACCTATACAACCCGCCTTAGGGTTCACGCCATATTGGTCCTCTTAGAAGGTCTCGATATGGAGAAGGCTCTACCTGTCATCCGAAAGGTGGCAGTGACATTCGTACAGGCGAAAACTACGACAGCTCTGTGAGGAGTGATCTTCACTCACGATCAAGAGATGGTTACCCTTTTCGGATAATCATACATAAGTCCGATGTAAAGATTGACGCCCAAGGTTAAGTATAAGGTATCGATGCTTATTTCTTATGTTCTGTCCTAACATTAACGCATCTCCAACAGGCTTTACGCTTTGGAATATAACCCGACAACCGCACTGTAGTAACCTGGTTATATATATATATATATATATATATATATATATATATATATATATATATATAATATATATATGACACACAATTTTAAAATCTCAAAATGAATATACGTTTTTTTATTATTATTACCACTATATTATAGAAGAATGTGGTTATCTTTAAAATAGGCTTCGATAGTATGTTCAAACCAGGCACATAACACAATTAATAAACCCAGTAAACGCTGCCTATTAAATCCATCCTACAATACATGAAAGCATCAAGGATTCATGCAAACAACTAAACATACACACAATGAAACTGATCAACGTAAAAGAAACAAAAACCAAAATAGAAAACAAATGGCAAAGCGACTAGACATTGGAGAATAGAAAACTGAAATAACATCAACCAATAGTAAACGAACGTAAACAAGTACTACAAACATCTAGAAAAGAAAGTGTAATACTAACCCGCTTTGGCAAATGACCCAAGAAGTCGAAGCCAAAAAAAAAAAATTCCACAAGTAGTTACGGTAACAAATCATTAAGATAAACTAGCAAACTTGATGTAAATTATAATTCTATATTTAAAATTCTGTTAAACGTGAGCCTTTAGGATCAACCTGTTTGTTCATTAAAATCACTTTTTGTTCATATATATAAATTTCGAATGCCAAGTGTAATTTGTTTTTTTATTACAAAAATGATAATATTTAATGTTGTGGTGCGAAGTCATAAGGTGATTATTTACTATTAGATGTGTTTTGTTGTATCTAATATCAAAGTCGCTACGTGATTGTCCAATATAAACAGAATTACAAATGTGCAGTTCAATTTATAAATACCGGATTTTAAAAATTCCTTAGTTGAATATTTGCCATTAAATAAGCATTTAAGGACATTGTTATTAGTTTTGAAAGCTATTTTGTACTATTTGTTATTTTGTAATATGTGACCTACATTTTCTGATATTTATCCAAAGTATGAAATTGATATGTATTTATTTTCTGTCGGTTCTTCGTTAATTGAGTAAATATTTTTGATAAATAATTGCAATCTTGATTTTTAACGAAAGTGTCGATTATATTCGAAATGTAACCATTTGTTTGTGCAATTTATAATATAATTGATATTTCTCTATTGAAATTTGTTTGGTGTATTAAATATGAAATTCCACGAAGTAAGGATAAAAAGTATAAATTTAATAAAACAGTATTCGTTAGCAGAACGAACAACATTATATAAGAAACTTATGAATAATAATGGAATAGCAAGTAAATTGATATGGTTTAAACAAGAATGTTTAATGAAAAAGGTGATACATGATTACGTTAACCTCTTTTCAAGAACTAAATATTCGATAACTGACAAGGTAATTAAGAACGTTCAAAGGAGATGATTTAAAGAAAAGTGGATTCGGATTAGCGATAAACTGAATGTTAATTTAAGGGTGCTTTATTCTGAAATTTTGTATAAAATACACAATATTGAATTTGATATAGTTGACAATAACGTTGGAAAAACTCTCAGTTATGCAAACATACAAAATAGGTCACACTAAAGATAATGTTCTAAACCTTATCCACAAACACCATTAACATAGAATAGGCATTAATCAGAATCATTCGGACAATATTCACATAAGATTTTCGTAAAATTGTGAAATTTCATAACAAAGAATTAGGAATTAACCCACATAATAGCAAACAATTTAAAGTATAAATCAAAACATTCTATTAATAATTCTTTAGAACTAATTAATAAACATTCAATAACAAGATTTATCTTACAAAATTGGTTTTCTTATGTGCATTCCAATTTCGTCCATTTTAGCTAATACCTTTATGGATAATTTAGAATATCAACTTTTTGAATTAAATGTTTTTCATAAGGTTGTATTTTGGTTTCGTTATGTTGATAATGTTATGATAGTTAATCGGATTTTATTAATGAGTTTTTAATAATATTAACAATTTACATTCAAACAAAATTTACACTAGACAATGAACAAATTAGAGCCATTAATTTTCTAGAACATAACAGTAACAATAACAGAGCAAGTACAGAAAACCTACACATACAAACATTATAATTCTAAACAATTCATGTCACCATAAAACACATAAGTTAGCTTCATATAGATCATTAATACATACACTACAGCAATGTCATTACAATTAACCTTTACGGATACACCAGTTTAATATAACTTCTTCCGTATACCATAGGTCTGTCTAAACATATACGTAATTTTTATGGAAATCAATGAAAATTTGCCGAGAAATTAAATAAAACTATAAGTTTATAAATACAAATTCCCATTTATTTAAATTTTTAATCAAAACAAAGTCTTATAATATTATTTTTATTAATTTTGTAAGTTAACGCACTTGTGCCACTTATGCAGCTATTCCGAATGTTGTAAACAAACGTGATCCAAACAGTTTATACATTTGAATCTTGTTTTTCGTTGTAATTTATCGTTACTGTAGCATATTTTGCACGACCTTTTAACACTCGATGCACCACTTGTATTTGGTATAGGCACGGGAAGCTGCACCGGGCCGTCCAAATATGCCTCTATGTCTGATCTTGATGCAAACTGTATCATTACATGGGGATTACATGCGTTTTTCTACTTGCCGACGGACTAAACAATCTACCAAAGCATTCAAAAATACACGTCGTGCATGGGTCGCTGTGCTTGTTTCGCTTTGATTTCTTATGACATATGATTCCAATACAGCTACATCCAGCATATTATAAAAAAAAGCTAACGGCCATCGTTGGGTTCTTCGTTTGCACATGTACTGCCCTAGCATTCGGTCTATTACATCGACACCACATTGGTCTTGTAAATCAGAATCGCATCGGGTTTCTTCAACAGACCACTTGTATTACTTTGATGAAGCGATGATAACATCAGCACACATTTTTTCTTTGGACATAGGACAGAAGGTTCACGTCGTTTAGGAAACCAAATTTTGTGGATAAAACCGGACGAGAACTATTTGCCAGCATTTCTTTTGGTATATATTTTTTATTGCGCCGTAAGGTGCCAACATATTCCAATCCGGAATCTTTCAATTTGTTGACACCGTTCAAAGTGGTGAAGAAATTATCAGCTATAATGGTTCTGCCTGAGGAAACATATTTACTTGTTAGTGTTAACAATACTCTCTCTCCTTGATTGACACCTTGTTGCTGGCATTGTTCCTTTCCAGTATATAAAATTCCTTTCAATGAATACAGATTAGAAGAGTCACATGCCCAAAAAACTTTGAAGCCGTATTTCGCGGGTTTGGACGTTATATACTGAGTGAATTTGGTACGGCTTCTATAAGGGAAGAGCTGCTCATCCACAGTTATGTTTGCTGTAGGCTTATACAACGATCCCAATTGCGTGTTCAGCATCATCCAAGTATCCCGAATCGGTGTGGCTGTATCACGCTCCTGTCGTACTGCGCGGCTTCTTTGGTCGTCAAATCTTATGAAACGGGCAATGAATTTGAACCGTTGTATCAACATAGTTGCTCTATAAATGGGTAAAGAATTTTTTCGCCATAATGCTGTGTTGTGTTGTCCATTTGAATGTCAATCCAGCTGTAAGTACAATTCGAATGAATGCGTACAGCTCATCTTCATCTACCATTTTCCATTGTCTCGGCTTTTTCGGCTTTTTTTCTTCATTGAATTTGGCAGTTACTTCCAAGGCTTTTCGGTTAGTTTCTCGCATGATTATAACAATCATATGATTTGTAATAATTGATTTAAAAATATCCAACGAAGTCAACGATTTTTTTACATTTCCACCAGTTTGTCGTAAAACATTGTGGGCGAACACACGATCAGGTGCAGGAGGAATCTTACTCCACATCGTCCCAACACGTGCCACAAGAAAGTTCGCCGGAATGTCTTCATGGTGTGTACCATTATTTAGAGCAACCAGCTCTTCTAATTCTTCGTTATCATCTATGTCCTCGGCTTCGCTTGCCACTTCGAAAATATTTTCGTCCTCTGCATCTGATGCATAGACATTAGGAACAAAATCATTATTATCATCATCATCACGGTCAGAAAAAATATCTGCATCACTATGCACTTCGTAATCTCCAGATGTTACGTGTTCTGAAAGGCGCATATAATATTCGGTTCGATGAGCCTCCGACATACTAAAATATAAAAGTAAATGTTAGATAAAATGGAACACAAATACTGAAATAAAATATAAAACTTACCGGTTCAATCTAAGTGCAGATAAAAATTCAAAATTATCAGGAATCTTTCTTTTTACTGTAATTTTCCACAATGCACAAATATCATATAAACACAATGGAAAACATTCGATTAGCAAAAGCAACTCACAACTGTACCGACCATAAGCCCACAATGAACTAGAACTAAAATGCAGATCAGCATACTTCAACAAGTCAAACGTGAGAATATATACCCTTACGCAGATAGAAACAAACAGCCACGGTCAAAAAGAGAAAAGAGAACAAAACACAAACAGCAGGTTCAAATTTGTAATCAATAAGATAGAAAACCGTCTTTCATATAAATACATGAAGACATATATAGGTCTGACCAGACCTACGAAAGGTATTTGTTTTGTAAATGATCAATAAAATCTAAAAAAATATTTATTTTATTATTATACTATACGAGAGGACACTAAATAGATTCGTTAGGGATATGATGGAATTTCAGATTTCTAACGTAATTATTTTTATTAGAAAAATTATTGGTGTACCAAAACACATTTGAAGAAGGAAACATCAAGTAACACAAAAATATTGCACAAGCAAATAGTTAAGTTTCAAATATAATAGACCTTTTTAGTTAAAAATCAAAAGCATAAGCTATCTATTAAGAACATTTACGCAGATAACAGAGAACGGATGGTATATAAATACATATAAATTTCATATTTTGGAAAAATGTTAGAAAACTTAGCTCACATATTACAAAAGAACAAGAAGTACAAAGTTGCTTTGAAAACTAGTAACATTGTCCTTAAATGTTTATTTAATGCCAAAGATTCAATTAACGACATTTTGAAACCGGGTATTTATAAACTGAACTGCATATTCTGTAATTCGGTTTATATTGAACAAACAGAAACTTTGATATAAGATACAAACAACATATTAGATGTTACAAATATAGACACGCAGACAAAGCAAATCATTCCAAACATTTTATAGTAATTAGTTACCTTATGGCTTCACAAACCAACTTTAAATTTTTACGTTTTTTTTTTAATAAAAATGACAAATAAGATGTTTTGAGAGCATTCGAACTTTATAAATCTGAACATAAAGTGTCTTTAATAAACGAGCGGATTTTTTAAATGTAGAATTACTTATTTTTTACTTATATTATATATTTTCTCTTGATACCGATAAGTGTTGTATCGAAACGCGTAAAGAAATATACAATTATACAGGGTGAGTCAGTTTTTTGTAGACAAACTTTAACAGGAGATAGAACACATGTTTCTAAAAAGAAAAGTCCCTATAAACATATGTCGTAGAAGGCTTCGTTCCCGAGATACAGGGTGTTGAATATAATTTTTTCTCAAATTTTCATTATAACTCATAAACGAATGCTTAGATTTTTTCATGTTGGGATAATGTCTATTAATTAAGCATAAAACAAGCGATAAGAATGTTCACAAACTTGCACAGTGGCGGAGTGGAGTGCTCAACCTTTCATAAACAGAACTTCTACGCCAATGACTATTTTTAAAAACTGTTATTTTCATTATCTACTATAGTTTAACAAAAATAATGTACCTTCTTCTGTTTCGAAAAGAACGGTTTACATTTTGAACAAAGTGTCTAATTTTATTATACTAGTGTTATTGTTATTTATTTATAAATCGTTATTGCTAAGAATTCTTATTAATTTCACAATTATTAATTAAGTATTGTTACAATAATAAATAAGGATTTTTAAAATTAGTGTACTAAACAGATTTCAATTTACAAAAGTCTTGTATTTGAGTATGGCTTGATACAGTGGCGGCTCTTTAATGAGAGCAAGTGAGCAGCGGTCTATAACTTATTAGAATCTCACTTAAAAACTACTTTTATTAAAAACTTTATATTCAATTATTCACATAAAGCACATTACTTAACTTAGTACCACATCAAACACTAAAAATCAAAATAACTCGGAAACGCACAGGAATTTCGAAACAGAAGAAGGTACAATATTTTTGTTAAACTGTATGTAGATAATGAAAATAAGGGGTTGAGCACCCCCTCCACTCCACCACTGTGCAAGTTTGTGAACATTCTTATCGCTTGTTTTATGCCCCTTAATTAATAGACATTATCCCCCCAACATGAAAAAATCTAAGCATTCGTTTATGAGTTATAATGAAAATTTGAGGAAAAAGAATTATATTCAACACCCTGTATCTCGGAAACGAAGCCTTCTACGACATATGTTTATAGGAACTTTTCTTTTTAGAAACATGTGTTCTATCTCCTGTTAAAGTTTGTCTACAAAAAACTGACTCACCCGGTATAAAAGAAATTGTGAAATTATATTGTACTTAAAACGTTAGTGCCAGGTGCTAACTATAAAAATCTGAAATTATTACGGCACTTATTCCTTAACGCACTGGATACTCACAAAGTAACATATACGCCATGCGCACATTCATATAAGTGCCCGTATCGTATGGCTTATCGGACACACGCGTTTATTACTAACCGTATTACATTCGACACTTTGGTAGTGTTCTGAGTTTTTAGTTTGAGGGTTACATAAGTAAGTATTTAAAATACGTGAATTTCATTTATTAATTAATTAAAAAATAAATGTTTCATTATACAGGGTGTGGCATTATTGCGTTGAAGTACGATATATCCGTTATTAAAGGAGATATCAAAAAAGGTTACTTACAAAAATTATAGGCAACTTTAAACTTCACATTATAAAATTATTTTCGTACTTACAGGGTGTTACATATTAACAGGGTGAATCAAACATACTTTTTTTTAAATGGGAGACCCTATATATTATTTCAAATTTAGATCAAGCTCATCGCCCAATATACGGTTTCATTACGTTATACAGGGTATTTCAAAAGTTATCCAATCGTACACGAACATCATTCTCATTTCAACGTCCTGTATACCCTAGACAGAACAACCTAGCAATAATTTTTTCCAGGCATAACTTTTTGACATTGGTATAGTATTAGTTATTTGATACACGGTTTTTCACATAACCCCACTTGAAGAAGCCAATTTTACTTAACTCTGATAAACGAGCTGGCCATGCAATGGGTCCTCCTCTTCCCACCCTTCTTCCAGGAAAATTGGTATTAATATGATTATGAAGCAATCTAGTGTGATGTACTGGAGCTCCATCGTGTAACAACCACATTCTTTGACGAATGTCAAGAGGAACGTTTGCCAACAGTAATGGTAAATGATTTTCTAAAAGTCCAAATAAACCTGACATTCACGTTCCATGATAAATGTGGATTGTGTTCAATATCAGCCAAACATTCAAAAAAGCAACCCTTTGGGATATATTCTTCAAGATGGTATACTCATGCAATGATATGGAATGTGTCTTATTTCACAGTTCATTCTTCAAGGAGCCTGTACACAAATCATGACGCAATTTCACGTGTACTAACATGTGGATTATGTATTAGCAGTTAAATTCATTTTCCTCGTTAAGTACAGGTTTTGTCATTTCCTTTTTTTCATAAGCTACTGAACCCGTACGATTAAAACGATCTACTAACCTTTCCAACGTTTTTCGGGTTGTCCTCGTGCGGGATATCTCTCTTTGTAAATTATTTGTGCTAATAAGCAATTTTTCATACATTCTCCCAGTACCCACTGCATGTCTGTTGACTGCTCAAGAGAAAAGTTCATTTCAAACGGTATTTAAGTGTTTACAAATTAATAAACACTACACAATCTCAAAGAAGTTTGTTAAATGACAAGCTACTAATTATTACTGAATAATATCTATCTGTCATTTGTTCACGGCTAACCTGTTATAATATAAATTGCTAAAAAAATTCTTTCTGTTATTAAACTGAGAATATAATTCACATGTCACATGGTACATTTTTGATTACTTTCATTGGTTAAAATACAAAAACAAACTCACAGAATAGGCTATCAAATCGGTGATAATTTTATCACCGCATGTTGACTATCACATGATTTTAATGAATAAAATAGTTTACGGTCAAAGTGACAAAAAGTTTCAAAGAAATAAATAATTGTATTGATTATCTTGCAACTGTAATATTTACTATCAAAGTGACAGATCGTTTAAAATTGAAAACTTTAAAAAATATATTTTCTATTAACGTTCAATTGTATTCTCTTACCAAATATAACACGTTTTGACTCGAGATATCACCGATGATAATCATAACACTAGTTATATTATCCCCGAAAATATCTCAGAAATTAATGATTTTAGCTATAGGGAAAGAACATAAAGTAAATTTTCACTTTTTAAAATAAAATACAGGCTGGTTCATTTGAAAAAATTGACAAAATCATGTGTTGGAGTTTTGGCTCGCTCTATATTCAATTGGTGCAATAATACAGAAATAGCACTTTTTCGTAACACTGTACCAATGTCAAAATGTTATGCCTGGAAAAAAATATTGTGAGTTTGTTCTGTCTAGGGTATACAGGACGTTGAAATGAGAATGATTTTCGTGTACAATTGACCATAACTTTTGAAATACCCTGTATGACGTAATGAAACCCTATATTGGAAGTATGTGGGAGATGAGCTTAATCTAAATTTTAAATAATATATAGGGTGTCCCATTCCAAAAAAAGTATGTTTGGTTCACCCTGGTAATATGTAACACCCTGTAAATACGAAAACAATTTTATAATGTGCAGTTTGAAGTTGCCTATAATTTTTGTAAATAACTTGTTTTGATATCTCCTTTAATAACGGATATATCGCACTTCGACGCACTAATGCCGCACCCTGTATATATTTCAATATAAATGAATGATTTACTATCTACTAAATAATGTACTTGTTTGTATTGATATTACAATATCCATTGCAAATCATCTTTGAATCTCAAATTTTAGTGACGTTATCCATACGTCATTGGGAACATACTCTAAACAAGCATTTTCTCGATAAAATAAAAAAATGTGTGAAAGATAAGCAAAAATAAAATTAATTTTTTTTCGGATTTGGCGACTAATCTCATCTTGAGTGGACAGCCAACGTATTAGGATCATTTATGAATGCTGGATAGTTAATAACATATAGATAATCTTCTTAGAAATAGTAACAGACTAAAATAATGAAGACCAAATTCCGTAATACTTTGCAACGTTTCTACCAGGGTTTGCTATTTGGTAACATACGTATTATAAAACCTAATAAATAAAATTAAGCGTTTAATATTACCTCTCTCGATTAATTTCGAAGTGATGGTTATTAACAAGGGTTTTTGATACACTGTTAGTATGCTGTTTATTTAACTTTTAGTTTTGCACCGTTCAATGCTTTTATTTTGGTACATTCACACCCAACAAATAACAAGATTTGTACTTAGCAGTTTTCTTCTTCTTCAACTACAATGTTTACGATTATGTTTCCTAAGATGACACATTCAACCCAAGAATTGTTGTGTGCCTATTTCTAGTTTAATTAATTTCGTCTGGAGATGACAACCGTAGAAACATGTATCCTAGATTACTTTATTTTCTCTTTGATTCATTAAAGTGTGATGAAATTATTTGTTGATTGAATTTCCACAACCGCATTTTAAGGCATTATGGATTAATACAACTTTATATTACCTAATAAAATTGAGTTTTCTTTTTTGGAAAACTGTAATACGATTAAAACTTGTTTTGCGATATACGCTAGTTTAGGTTGCTCCGAATATTGAAAATTTAATGAAAGTGAAAATTGTATTTTTATTTCTTATTGGAATATTGATTTTCGAAAAATAAAAGTACGAGAGTATATTGAAAAGTAATGCCTGCATCACTATAACTTTATTAGTAATGAATATATTGTTTACATATTTGTGTGAAATGATAGATTGGATTGTTCCCTGTTCACCAATATAATCACTTTTCTACATAATGACCGTTAACAGCGACAAATTTACGCCAACGTACTACGTCATAGAAGAAGTGTAAAGTCTTTGTACGGGCCACTTCCTCACCTCCGCTATCACCTTGCATCTGAAGAAAAACGCATGCCCTTGAGATGTTCCTTGAGCTTTGAAAAAGTCACAGTACGCAAAATCTGGGTTATAAGGTGGATGAGGTAAAACGTCTTGAAATCCAAGCTTCTCTAGTGCTATACGCATTTTCAGACTTGTGTGAGGACAAATACCCACCATATTGGCAATGTCAGTTAGTTTATACCGTAGATTCTCACGAACCAGTTCATTCACGCAAGGGACCTGAATTTCACTACACGGCGACAGTGGTCGACCCCTACGCGGCTGATCATGGAGATTGGATTCAGCAGGATTTTCATTGAGGTAGGTAAGGAACCTACTCCTAACAGTACTCACATCAACAAATAAATCACGGTACACGGCATTTAACCTTCGATGAATACCAATCGCCGCTACACCCTCCGCAGGAAGAAATTCGATAACATATCGTTGCTTTAACCGCACATCGCTGTAGTCCGCCTTGTTTAGTACTGTGGTCCGCAAACGTGATGTTGTTGAGAATCGCTGCTAGGGTGACTTGTTTACAAAGACTTCCAGTACATAACTGCCCACTTTTGAGACCCATCATTGTAATAGTTATAGCGATGGAGGCATTACTTTTCAGTACGCCCTCGTATATTATAAATATTTCTATATAATTTTTTTATTTATTTAACTGACTTTTGGATTGTTGAAAACTCTGTGGCGCCTACAGTATATGTTTCACAACGCCCCTTTTGAATATCTATATTGATTGATAAATGCAATTTTTTCTTAACAGAACGTGAATAGAGAACCCAGTTAAAATAAAGAACGGATTGTAAATTGTATTAATTACTTCTTTGCATGAAACTAAAGAAACTAAATTCGGTGTGCAAATTTGACGTTGCTTTTATATTTAGACAAATATACCGCCGTATGTTAAATTTCTCTAAGGACGTCGTTAGATGATTTTATATACTTTTTATAGCCCATTTTTATACCCATTAATTTACTTTAGTAGCACTACAAAATTTTCATTTATACTTTTATTCGTTATTGCAAACGCTGTTTGCGTCAATGTGTACAGACTTGAAGATTATTTCAATGTACTATCAAAATAAAAAGTTTAGTTACCTCACTCTAAACGTTTATATTTCGAAAACTATTAGGCCGATTTTAATCAAACAACTTGCATCATAATCAATATTTATTTCTGTGTACGTGAACGTAATTTGATACTATTTGTCATATTTAGCTAAGTACTAGAGCGAAATATGTTCGAGAAAGCACCATTTTTCACCACTCTGCGCGCAAGACCAATCTTTATGAATTAATAATTAAAACACTAAGTAATGGATTGCCTTTTTTTAGGTATATGCCAAAGTACACCTTTGCTTAGAGGTTGATGCTGAATTTGATCATTTTCTGTTATTTAAAAACCGTCTAATAAAGGAAAAATTCACACTTGTTAACTTCCTTATTCTTAGCGATATACGTAATATTTTTATATACAAATATTTTTAATATTTAGTTGAGCAAGGATAACGTCTACTGCACGCAGAGGTCACAGGGGAACAGAATTTCACACACGACCTTGTGCCGCTCTACTGAGACATCGTAATTTATATAGTGCGGCAAAATAGTTTCATGTATTAATGCTGCACTTCTAAGTAGGAACGCAATGTTAAAATTGCAATAAAAGGCGAAGTTTCTAGATCTCGAAAACTATTTTTTTCAAATTACATAATAAATACATTTATATCGCTATCATATTTGCCATTCTCCTCAATGTCCTGAAAATCGTTATCATTTCGTCGACTAAATTTGTAACTAACAGTTCTATGCCGACGTCTACTAAATTTTCCTTTTCTCAGTACATATCTTCGACTTTCTTGGCATGATTGACACAAACGATATTTGGCACAGTTTGTAATGTTAACTTGCAAAGTTCCAAAACGTCCTTCAATTTGAACGTTGTTTTCCTTTGCAACACTGTTTTTGACATAAGCCAATATCAATTCAATTGGTTTAAATTCGCAGTGGGCTACTGGGAGCCATAACATTTAACACTGTCTCGTCATAATACTTGGACCACTTTTCCAAGCAAATATTGTTTTTTATAATTGTACATACGAGATCATTCCAAAAGTGAAGCTCTCGTCAGTTCGTTAAATGAATTAAATTGCTCTGGTGACGGAACTTCGTTTGTTCAACCGTTCAATTATGTTTTGATTTCTCCAGGCGGTTGTTAGGTTTCTAAAGGTTCTAAAGTTTCTATCAATGTCTGGTACAGCGCTTGATCTAGTACAATCAGGGATTGTTCGGGGATCACTCCCAACACATATCGTAACCATCCTTCATAATGCTGTTTATTAATTTTGTTGTGGCAATCAGCCGAATCTTTTCTTCCAACGAAGCATTTGGCACAACCTGGTAAAAAGCCGTTTTCGTTGCATATATCTAATACAATTACTCTTAGTCCAGATCCAGAAGGTCGCTTAATTCCCCCTCTGAATCCGTTTATTTCTTGAATTGTCCCTCGGTGTTCATCAAGACTCGCGCGGTTTTCTGGGGTAACAAATTCCATCTAACCAAATTTTCTGAATGATTCGCATAGCACCATGTTTCGTCAGTAAAAAAATTCCATCCCGTTTTCTGTACCTTTTAATCGAATATAAACATTCGCCCTTTTAGCAGCTATTGTATAGCTTCTATCAAGACTGGCCGTTTTTAATTTTTTATGAGTAAAATTAATTTATTCTACCCATTTTTTTAATGTGTGGTACATACTTGTGGAAAATCCGGACACTCGTCTGACTAAAAATAATTATAGTACTTCATATAAATTTTTCGCCTTAAGCCCTTGGTTAACTAACTCTAGCTCTAAAGTTTGGAATTAGAAATTGTTTTTTAGTTATGATTATTAAATTGGAAATTAATAAGATTTTAGCCATTTATAAACACCATAAATGTTCACTTGGTGGTGTCATCAACAAGTCTGTGAACTCAGGTTTTTAAATATCTTTTTTTTCTTATAGATGCCACAGTTAAATTTCTGAAACACTTCTAAAAAAAACATCCTCTTGTGACATCTCGATAAAATTAACGGGTCTAATAGATACGGGCAACTTTATATCGCACTGCCCACTGCCATATCGCACTGCGCATTGACCATTTTTTTAAATCTACATTTATAAAAATAAACTATAAATTTTTGTACTAATTTTGTCATTTACAATGGTGATGTTAAAAACACAAAAACCTTAAAAATGAATAACTATATTCCATTATAACAGCTTAAAGTAGCGAGTCACGAAATAATGATAGTATAATAAAATTACAACAAATGTTCAATATAGGTTCCCCTTAATTGCACACGTTTCCTTAGTGTTATAAAATTAGACCTTTGTACTTGGAATAACATTCCGGGATTATCTCGGATGTTTTCGTGCTGAAAACTTAACCTATTTATTAATTCATTTCTTGTATTTACATGTGTACTGAACTAAACTTTTAAGATAGCCCCAATAATGAAAATCTAATAGGTTTATATCTGGCGAACGAGCTGACCATTGAAATGGTCCACCCCTTCCTGTCCACCATCTGGAAAAATATTATTTATATGGGAACGTACCCACGATAGGAGTGGGGGGGGGGTACCCCATCGTGCATAAACCATGTACATTTTCGCTTTTGTAAATGTACATCCTCTAATAAAACTGGAAGAATATCCTGCAAAAATTGTAAATAAGGCTGTACGTTTAAACGATCAGTGAGAATACCAATTAAGTGGTAGCCTATAATACATGCCCAGACATTGACTGTAAACCTGCGTTGGTGTTTAGTCTGAATGATGCCGTAGGGATTTTCATCATCTCACAGATGTAGGTTGTGGGAATTAATTATACCATCCCTGGTAAAACCTGATTCATCTGTAAATAATACATTTCAATGAAATGTTGGTATTCCCGTTGTTTGCCCAAAAACCAGTTCGCACAATTAAGCCTAGGAAGATAGTCATCTGGTGATATATCCTAAACTTTTTGAAAATGAAACGGATGCAACAGTTGCTTGTGTAGAATTCTATGTACGCTTGGTTTTGAAATATTAAATTGTGCCGAAAGTTTCTTCATACTGGTTGTAGGTTCATTGTCAACAGCATCTAGTACGTTTTCTTCAATTATTGGAGTACGTACGTTTCTTAAACTTCCTTTGCCACCTTTCTTCGGTAACAATAAATCTAAGACGTAATTATCCATTGTAAAAACCAGTTTATAACATTACTACATTAATCTAAACGTTCCTGCTTCTCTTAAACTCCGATCTATGCGTTCAAGCATTTTCCTATTTGGTAACTTTCGATTTGTCTAACGTTCTGAATAAAGTCTTGTAGCTAGGCTGGAATTACCATCTGCCACTCCAAACATCATGTTTTAATTAATTTTATTCCATTTTTAAACTTATAATTTACACGACGAGATATGCTGAGAAACAAAAAACTGTGTTTTTTACCCCAAGTTTGTAACATCCTGTAGAGTAATTTTGCAATCTAAATTCTACAGTACTTTCTGCAAAATCTGATTTATTCTTAACATTTTACTTTTTTATTCAACTTAATATCTGTCTTGGTTCAAGAGATAAGCATTTAAAAAAAAACAATTAAACAATAACTGAAAACAATCTTTATTTTAGTATCTAGTGTTACACCTCCTAGCTCGAATAACAGCTAATAAACCGCCATTAATTCCAGTAATTAAATCTTAGATAGCTTCTTGTGGAATATTATTCCATTCTTCTGCCAACACATTTCGAAGTTGTTGTAGAGTGAACAACTGCCCTCGTCGTTCCTAATTCGTTTACCTAAATATCCCATACATGTTCTATCAGGTTATCAGGACTACGAGAGGGCCGATTCTCCACATTTCATCCAACGTGTTGCAAATATTGCGTTGTTCTTCTTGCAGTATGTAGGCGAACATTGTCGTGAAGTAAAACAAATTCGTTATCGAGAAATGGTGCAAAAATAGCAACGTGTTTTTTCAAAACTTCATGGATGTATCTTTTGGCAGGTAGAGTTCCTCTGTCAACATATACAAGTTCTGTTCGAGCGTCAAAATAAATACCGCCCATACCATAATGGATCCCTGTCCAAAGCTAGCCCTTTCGCTAAACTTGCATTGCGCGAATCTCTCATCATGTCGCCCATACCCTTTCCTGTCCGTCAGAAGATCTCAGAAAAAATCTGGACTCATCTGAGAACAGAACCTTTCTCCATCCTTGCAGCTTCCAGTTAACGTATTCTTGCGAAAAGAGAAGTCTATTTAGCCGATGCTCTCTGAGAAGTTCAGGTCCAGTTTCCGGTCTTCTGGCATGTAAATTGGCTTCATTAAGTCTTCTCCATACTGTTATTTTCTTATTTCTACTGCGCTAGTATGCCGATCTCTTCAGACTGAAACTCTAACAAAGCGATCATCAAGGGCAGATGTAGCACATTTTCTTCCAGATCCATTTCTTGTGCCATAACTTCCAGTCTTGCGAAACCTTTCCACAGCTCTATAATTGGAATAATCAACACCATGAAGAGCAACAGCGCTAGCTGAATCTTCAGGTGACAAGGGCATTGTAAAATAAAAAATATCTTAGAAACTAAAATAACGAAACGTTCTAAATGTCAGATAAATTTGTTTGAAAAATACACAACAGTGTAGATTTCTACGGAAACCAAAACATTTCAACGAAATCGGAATGTTTTCAGTTATTGTTGCACCAAATTTTTGTTTTTGTTTTCAAAAATGCTGATCTCTTGAACCAAGAGAGATATTAAGTTGAATAAAACACTAAAGTGTTAAGAATAGATCAGATTTGGCAGAAAAGCATAATACTGCAGAATTTATATTGCGAAATTACTCTACAGATGTTACACACTTGGGGTAAAAACCATATTTTTTTGTTTCGGCGTGTAAATTACAAGTTCAAAAATCGATTGAAATTAATTAAAACCAACACATTTATCTACATTTTACAAAAAAATCTTTGAAATCGGCCAAGGGAGGAAAAAGTTTTGATAAATTTAACTTAATAAAAATTACGGTTGTCCCGAATCTAAAGTCAGTGAGTGTAGTACAAAAACGATTCACATTAAAAACGGATTCTTTTTATACTTATTTGCTTGCTGATAACTACACTACGTTTCAAATGAAATGCACCACTGAGAAATAATAATGCTATGATCTTCAAAGTATTGTAAAATAATCCTTTATTAACATGTATAAGATGATGAAATTTTGAAGGCAAAATATTAACAGTTAACAAAAAAATGTTAATAGTGTGTAGTATCGCAACGCACAGCAATGCAGGCGTTCACTCTCCGAGGCATGCTTTCTATGAGATGGTCTATATCCTCCTGAGGCATTTCATCCCAGGATACCTGGAGATGGTATCGTAATTCAGACATGTTCAATAGTCGAAAGATCTGGCGATCGCGCATGCCACGGCAATACTGGTAGCTGCACTCGATCCAGAAACCTTCTTGTAACATGTGCGGTATGTGGTCTAGCATTATCTTGTTGCAAAATACAATTTGGCAACGTCTGCATTTAGGGTACCACCACTGGCTCCAAAACATTATGAATGTACCGCTGAGCACCTAATGTGCCTAGAATGAACACAAGAGGAGATCTTCCACCAACATGTATGGCGCCCCAAACCATGACTCCAGGTGTTAAGCCTGTGGGTCGTCCTTCAACAAACTTCGACGTTCTCCTCGAAACCGCCGCATCTTCTGACGACCATCGTTTCGCCACAAACAAAAACGCGATTCGTCGCTGAAGACGATGTTATTCCATTGAAGGGCGCGCTTGACACCATGCCAATCTAGCAGTCTTATACTCTTGAGTTAACTGGGGTCGTTGGTACGGGCGATACGAATGTAAGCCAAAAGACTTAATTCTCCTGTAGATTGTTGACATTGATAGGTGACGACCAATAGCTCCTGTCCAGTTCACCGCAACAGACCTTGTTGACTGAAACCGATTTCTTGTGTCCATCCGCCTAAGAAGTCGTTCGATGATTGGTGCTGCGTGGTGATCTTCCACTGGGACCAGGTCGTTGAATGCCTTCTTCAGACCAAGAAGACTAAATGCGCGCCAGCGTGGCTTGGTTTCTATTAAGTCTTGTGCCGATTTCTCGAAATGACAAACCTGCTTCTTTCATGCTGGTAATTCTACTCCTGTCGAAATCTGAAACTTGGGCAAAGTTGCATCGTCTTACTGGGGGAATTTTTTAAGAATAAATGTGTCAGTTAAACAACAAAAAATTGACACTAAGCGACTGGATTTCTTAAAATGTATAAATAAAAATTGTTGATAATTGATGTTAACAGTGGTGCAAAGTACATAATGAGTTGTTCTTTTTCTTTGAAACTCCATCGTTTTCTATATGATACTGAAACATTATTTTGCCAAAATTACAAAATCATAGCATTATTATTTCTAAGTGGTGCATTTCATTTGAAATGTAGGTATCTGCTGGGAAATTTGAAAATGTGAAATTCCATTACATCGAATATCTTTTTTTTTGTTTTCTATTATTATATTCGTATTTTTACTTTTGTTAAATTAAGAATTAAGAAGAAGAAAGTTTACTAATAAACAGTTACAATTTTATTAATTTCCAATAAGTCATTTAATAATTATAAATAAAAAACAATTTTTAATTAGAGCCCTATAGTTCGTTAACGAAAGGCTTAAGGCCAACATTTTATATGAGGTACTATAATTATTTTTCGTCCATCATCTTTTTTTTGGTACGAACTCCTACTGCACCAATATATATATATATATATATATATATATATATATATATATATATATATATATATATATATATATATATATATATATACAGGGTCCGGCAACAAGAGCGCCTTCTTCTATATCTCCGTTTCATATAAGCTAGATTAATAAAATTTGGGATAGTGTTATAGTTTAGTTGTGTGTATATTTTAAAATTATTCACGTGTATACAAGTTGATGACCAAACCATAATAAAAAAAAAATTGAAAAGGAACACCCTGTATATTATTACTTTTTTGAATTCTACACATTGTTCCTAACAAATTCGCAATATATTTCCCTATCCCTAAATATAGCCGTTCTTGAGTTATGTCGATTTTTATAAAAAAAATTGAAATTACAGAGATAGCTTTGAAAGTGTACCTCCTTACCCGTTGAAAAACAAAAGTTATCTAATTTATATCAGAACAAGTACACTTATAATACAAACAAAATGTCATAATTGCATACAGGGTATTTACAAATGACTTGCCAATCAGACATTATTCCAACTAGTAAAAGTTTACTTTTTCAAATAGAACACCCTGTATATTATTCCGTTTTTGATTTCTACATATTAACCCTTATCAATTCGATATAAAACTCCCTATCCCTAAATATAGCCGTTTCCGAATTACTTTCAATTTTTCAAAATGTATAAGATTATTGGAACATATTTTAAATCCATAACCTCGTATAAATAGAAAAAAAAACTGTGGATAACAATTGTATTGCAAATTAAAAAACGTAACAGAAACTAATACACTATAATTATTAAAATTATTTCTAAAAGCACTAAACTAATAAAATAAAAGATAATAATTTAACGCTAATCATTAGTGACAATGATTTATAATAATTGTTCAAAATGTTGTCCGTTTTCTCGGATGCAGACCTGAGGACGATCTTTAAAAGATTGTTCAACTCTACGCAACAACTCAGGAGTAATGCTATGAAAAGCCTGTGTTATAGGATTACGCATATCTTCGACAGTGGTTGGTGGTTCCCTATAGACAATACTTTTTATGTATCCCCATAAAAAGAAATCTATTCTTGTCAGATCAGGGGACCTAGCTGGCCACCTCACAGGTCCATTTCGCCCAATCCATTTATTTGGAAAGACTCTATTGAGATAATCTCTTACGTCTGCAGAGTAGTGACCAGGAGCGCCATCATGTTGATACCACATTGTGGCTCTAATATCAAGAGTAATATTTTCTAATAAGTCCGGTACATCGTTACGATGACATAATCCCCAACGATGGCACCCCAGACACTTAAAGACCACTTATATTGATTATCAACTTGTCTTAATAAATGTGGATTTTCTGAGGAATAATAATGAAAATTATGTGTATTATCAAATCCATTCTTATGAAATGTTGATTCGTCTGTCCATAAAATATTATACAAAAAATTTGCATCTCTCAATTCTTGGTGTAACTGAATATGATAGGGATGTAAGCGATTCTTCTTTAAAAGACGGCCTACTGATCTCTCAGTTATACCAACTATTTCAGTTATGTCCTTTTGGCTTCTGTGATGATCTTCTTCGATGGCGAGAAGAACCGTCAATTCACTATCTTCATTTGTAGATGGTTTAACACGTTCATGTTTGGAGTAATTGGCACATGAAGTTGCAATAAATCTACTCATAACTTTCTGAAACGATCTTGCGTTTGGGTGTCTTCTATCTGCATATCTTTCAGCATAAATTCTGCTGGCCAATAAACAGTTTCTTTCTGCAGCACCCAACACGAATATCATATCAACTAACTCATTTTGTGTAAAATTCATTTTATAAAAATCTTGATTACTAACAATAACACTCGTAGATGGATAACTACAGTTTTATTTATTTACATCAAACATTCAATTTTTATAAGAAGCACACTTGATTTTAGAATCTTACTTGAAATTGAAGTAAATATTTGTCAAATTCTTGTTAACATGCAATGCCTCCAGTACAAAAATTGTAATTAGTCTTCTATCGTAATATATTAGTTTCTGTTGCGTTTTTTGATGAATAATACAATTGTTTTATGATGTTCTTTTTTATCTATACGAGGCCATAGATTTAAACATGTCTCAATAATCGTATACATTTTGAAGAATTGAAAATAATTCGGAAACGGCTATATTTAGGGATATGGAGTTGTATGGCGAACTGATAAGGGTTAATAAGTAGAAACCAAAACTGTAATAATATACAGGGTGTTTTATTTGAAAAAGTACACTTCGAATAATGGTTGATTGGCAAGTCAATTATAAGCACCCTGTATGCAATTATGTCATTTTCTTCACATTAAAAGGAAGCTCTATCTGTGTGCTTATTCTCATATAAATTAGATAACTTTTATTTTTCAATAGTTAAGGAGGTACATTTTCAAAGCAAACTGTAATTTCAATGTTTTTTAGAAAAATCGAAATAACTCAAAAACGGCTATATTTAGGGATAGGGAAATATATTTCGAATTTGTTAGGAACAACGTATAGAATTCAAAAAAGTTATAATATACAGGGTGTTCCATTTAAATTTCTTTATAATAATTTGGTCCTCTTTAAATAAACAACCTGTATTCGCGTGAATAATTTTAAAATATGCACACAATATAACGCTTTTACCTTCGGTGGACGGTTAGTTATTATCAAAGCGGTGAACTGCGGTTGGACTATCGCGGTATAATTGGGTTACTCGAGCGCCAATCTAGGTAACTGGTTATATAGAGGCCTAGATTCCTCTTCGCGGAGACTTAAAGGGGTAAAAGCGGTCCAAGTAGCGTCAGTGAAGACGTCGGCCTACCAGGGTTTCGGAAGATTTAAATCGGTGCCGGTATTTAAAACTTGTGTCGTTGTTGAGTCAGAAATGCGCGGTCTCGGTATTGTGACAAAATAAATTCAATTACCAAAAAAATAAAACTCCTAATACGGAGGTCGGAAGCAAATGTTTTCAGTGTCGGATAAATAATAAAAAATTAATTTTATAATTTTGAAATTAAATAACAGAACGATTCGTCAAACAAAAAAATATAAACCAAGCTCTCGGTCACAGTAAAGAAATTAATCTTGTTATCGCGGGCAAGTGAAAAAAAAATAAATTAATATGTCTCGGTACAAAAACAATACTCGCAAAAAAATTGGGTGGTCACGGTGTAAGGACTCAGCCTCTAATTTATTCGGGCAGCTGAAAGAAAAAACACTATAGTGCTTGGCGATAGCACTTAATAAAATAATTTTTCGCCAACGGTGGCGGAAAAGAACAATACCTAAATTCCTAAATAAATATATATATAT
The DNA here is from genome assembly GCA_036346205.1 of Vesta saturnalis. NCBI lineage: Eukaryota > Metazoa > Arthropoda > Insecta > Coleoptera > Lampyridae > Vesta > Vesta saturnalis. The sequence goes on along the minus strand of JARFJB010000931.1, from coordinate 663,682 downwards.
ATATATATATATATATATATATATATATATATATATATATATATATAACTGCCAACGGCGACGGAAAACCAAAACTAAATTCGTAAAAGAAATATAAAATAAAAATGGTGTTTGTCTAAACAGGCTATAAAATAATAAACTAATTTACCCTTATACTCTGTTTTGAGACGGCGTATCGGTTTAATTAAAATAAATGTTATATTCTGACACCGTAAATAACAAATCGTACAAGATCCAAAATTATCAAACAAAATTAAAAACAATATTGGTAGTTAATAATCGGCTACTTGCTGCTAATAAAAAAATTATGTTAGTCGATATAGAATTAATAACAGTATAGCAGGTGCAATATTCGTATCACCCGGTATGTACACGGGTATCGGCTGGTGACGGAAAACTAGAACTAAATTTCCAAAAAATATATAACAAACACAATGTGTTATTTAATAATATTACTGGAACTACCGATTTAATAAAGACGGCAACGGCAGTGTTTTTAAACTCAATAACACGCTTATCGTATAATTGCACACGTGCAACCACGTTAGTTAAATGTATTCCCCATAATATTATGTCTACTAATATAAGGTTTAATATTTGTATCTTATAAAAAAAATAGTGAACAGTATTTGTCAATACATTGACGGTAATTATTATAGGTAAATTAAATTAATATTTATACTCAATAACTTACTCTTATAGATCAGGGCACCACACGCACTTCACAAAAGTCGTATCTCTAATAATTTTATTCAAATTTTTGAATAGTCCGAAACATGTTGCGTTTGACGTATTAGATAAGAAAACTCGTATTTTAACCTGAAATATTTCTATGTGAAATGGAAATGTTTATATTTTTATAAATTGTAAATTTATAAATTATCATGAAAATCACAAGTATACCGGGCGGTTAATACATCATTATTTAACAATTTATACGGTTGCTCGGTAACGGAAATTTTAGTTTCGTTACAACAACTAAACTATAACTGCATTCCAAATTTTATTAATCTAGCGTATATAAAATGGAAGATATAGAAGAAGGCGCTCTTGTTGCCGGACCCTGTATATGTATATATATATATATATATATATATATATATATATATATATATATATATATATATATATATATATATATATATATATATAATATATATATACAGGGTATTGATTAGTGCGATAAAGTTCAGTATCTTCTATTTCCTTCGAAGTATCAAATCAAACATTACGGAAGATTATAGCCATCATTAAGCTTCATATTTTAAAATTAGTTACAATGTTACAGGGTGTTCCATAACGCCGTGCCACACCAAAGTAATTTTTTTTTAAACGAAACACCCTATATTTTCATTCAAATTTGAAATACGCTTCACTTCCTCATTACAAAAATATATACTTGTAATATGTTATACAGGGTATTTAAAAAGTTATAACCACTTTTCCATGAAAATCGTAACAAGTTCACCGCCTTGTATAATTTCAAAGGGCTACAAGAACAATGATTTGTTGCAGCCGTAGCTTTTTAATAATTGTCAAATTTTATAAAAATGATTGAGATTGTGAATATTCGTTAAATTGATTACAGGGTGAGTCAAAACATCAGTTCATTATTTTCTCAGTTTTTTCAAATGGATCAACCTGTATTTTATATCACTATCGAAAAGTACTATTGTTTTACTGTCAGTTTTTGACAAATAAATCATGGCCAACTCATAATTGGCAAACATTTAGACACATAATTAATACTTTGCATATGAAAATGAAAATATCTCAAAAACTAATAATTTTGGGCATAGGGAATGCTTAACAAAAATATAAGTAAAACAATAGTACTTTTCGATAGTGATATAAAATACAGGTTGATCCATTTCAAAAAACTGAGAAAATAATGAATTGATGTTTTGACTCACCCTGTAATCAATTTAACGAATATTCACAAACTCAATAATTTTTATAAATTTGACAATTATTAAAAAGCTACGGCTGCAACAGATCATTGTTCTTGAAGTACCTTTGAAATTATATAGGGGGTAATTATTATCGATTTTCATGAAAAGGTTTAACTTTGTGGCATAATACCCTGTACATAATATGAACATATCTAAGTAACTTTTTTGTAATGAAGGAATAGAGAACTGAACTTTTCAAACTTTAATATTGACCAAATATATGGGTTAATTGAGGTTTAAAACATGTCTAATTAAAGCGTTGCGATTATGACATCCTTTAATAACATTGTAACAATTTTCAAATGAACTTACATAATGCATAATCCAGTATATTTTAGCAATCTTGTACTTGAAGACCATAAAGTTATAACAAACTTTACTTCATCACGTAGTCAGATTGTCAGTTCCCTGTTGGACTATTGACCCTATAATATATTGACTTAAATTAGAGGTACAAACATGTCCTAGATTAAACACCGTTGGATTTGCCATCCTTATTCAATAACAGAACATTTTTCAAAACGTCATAATCGCATAATCACGAGTATATTTTTACAATCATGTTACTTAGGCAAATCCTTAATGTTATAACAAAAAAAGTTTACTTACATCACGTAGTGAGGATTGGTCATGTTTGCCTGTTTGGGCTATTTACAAGCAAATGAAAACAGTTTGTTAGAATTTCTTTTCGGTAATAGGTTCAGGAAGAATCGCACTACCCAATTCTCCAACTTTATGGATTTTGCATTGAAAAATAAAATATTTGTGAAGGGTTAAAGTAGAGCGTGTTGAAAAATGATACGATTCATAGTATCTTCTTGTAAATAAAATTCCACATTTTTATACTACTCTAATTAAACACTTAGAATTTACATATTTTAACAACAATATATCAGTTATTAAATAGTATTTTAGGCAAATCAGCTCCACTAATTTTGTAAAATAAGCCTACAAAGTGAAGCGACTAAACTTTTTACTTTGATAGTAGCTGGTTTTAAAGTCCACTTGCTTTACTATACTATTAATCTGCAGAACAAGGTGTTACACATGTAAAAAATAAAAAGGTTAAGCATTATTATGTCTTGAATATCGGTAATTTAGTCACAGTGTAAATCTGATTGGTGTAGACTTTAGAGATAAAAATACTTGAAAAATATAGAAGAAGCCTTTTATGAAATATCCGCTCCAACGGGATTTCAAGTGGCCCTTGAATTCAAACTCTGAGACTAACACCTACTACTAACAAATACTGTTTTTCAATATTGAAACATCTCTTCTAAGAGAATCATAAAGATAAGATGTAAATTTAAATAAAATTTTAAAACATTTATAAAAAAAAACCTTAACTCGAGGTAGGTACATTAAAAAATTATATTTTTATATGAAACTTTTCGTTTCGAATGAAGTAATGCTTAGCGACATATTTCTAGACTTACGTAACTTTTTTAAAGTTGTACGTTTCTTGTCTTAACGGTTTTATATTCTAAACATACTTTTCTCTCCAATAAACATTTCCGTAGGTTATGAAATATTTAAGGTGAATAAACTCATGCAAATTTGCAGACTGTAAATTAAAGTGAGTGTTTTAAATTAATTTTTATAACAATTTTTAATAAGTTGCGCTGTAAAATATTGATAATCGAAGCATGTAAAAATTCCCCATTAGGAATACATATTTTGCATGCATCCCGAGGGGTTGATGTGCGGTAACTGAACAAAAACTAATTTTTCCCCTCGGTGAATGTACGTGAAAAACAAAACTGTAGAATCGTAAAAATTCTACTTGTATTATTTTATTACTTTTAAAAATGTTTTCGTTAAAATAACTAGTTTTTCTGGTATATACGTACGTGCTAGCATTTAGTTTTTGTACGATCTGTAATTAATGTAAAACGTAAAATGTAGGAATAATATTTTACAATGTGTCAGAAGAAAATAGCTAATCACTACATAGATTATTTAGAGTTTAAAATGTATAGAAGGTTTTACGAACACTGGTTAAAATAAAAATTTAAGAAGAAGAGCAAATAGTGAAAATCAACTACGTACCTTGGGGAGTGCCTGAAATCAAATAAATAAAACAAAATTGTGTCAGTGCAATATTTATTATTACATGAATTTTATAAATAGTTGTTTAAATAGAAAATCGGTATTAATATTTTCATAAAAAATATTGGTCAAATTTATGGTAAAGTTTAATGTGTAGGTAATAAATTTCGTTGGGGTGAATATTTGCCAATTAATCAATAGTGTAACCGCATTTGGATGTTATTTTTAATAATAGTTAAACTACGAGTGTATGAAGTTTTAATAGCAAAATGTTTTTACAATTAATATTCATAGTGCACAAAGTATAGCTAAAAATAATAAAAGCACGTTTATTACAGTTTAGATTACTTTTTTCACAGCTAATGCAGTACAATGAACACAAAACCATTTTTCTTTTATGTTATAATTTTGGTATTCCACAAAAAATTACCATTTACTTCCTGTATAAGTTGTGTGGGTGCAACATTAAGCGTCAAATCTTTTATATAGTGAACTATTAGATCTTTATTCTTAAATTTAAAATATGCTATTGTACAAAACAAAAATGAATGATCGTGAAACAAAGACCTAATGAACGAGCAATGCGGTCATTTAGTTTGCGTGTTTACTAAAAGGAAATTAGTTATCTCCATAAATAAACTATGCCGTTCCTGATTTAATTGAAACAGAAAACCTTGTTGCGGTATCTACCTCAAAGAAAGGTCAAGTTTATGCATATCGTTTTCATCGATTATCCATAAAAGCATCCAACACATTCACGGTCTTGAAATGGAAACAGACGCAAAACAACCTGAAAGAAAGTAAAAATAAATGAGTTTGGAAGTTATTTTTCATCCGTAAAAAATTTTTAAAGGTAACGTAAGCTTTCTAAACAGATCTTCGAAAGTTTTCAAACAATAACACTAATTTAACCTAGTTCGTTTTTGGTAACGTATTTGATAAATACTAAATTATAAATTGACAGTTAAAATAAAGAAAACACTAATTTGTAAATTGTTATTACTTTCCTTATGAGAACCTGCGTTGGGGAGATTTCTGTGCCGAGACAAAGAGATAAATTACCGTACTAATACACTTGACTTTTTTTATGGCAGTATGTACAGGGTGTTGCTATATTCGACTGACAACGCTTTATCCCAGAGAACTCTCGTTAATTGATAAATTTTGGTATAGATACATGAACCCTGGAAGTGCTTAGTTGCTGACATGAAGGATGTTAAAATTTTGAAATCGAAATTTGCCATAAATCAAAAATGCCTTTAAATATTTTTTTCAAATTTGCTGATCAATATGCTCTTCAGGAGCGTTATATTTTGACATAAACTAACTTTTGAAAAATTCAACCAGTGGCACGCTATCGGAGCTAGTGGAAACTTTTTCCCCCTTTGTTGGACGCCACTGGAGAAACTTTTTTTTTTTACTTTTTTCACTGTTCTGTTCATTTTTAGTTAAAAAAGTAATAACCTTTTGTGAAACTAAAATTAACGGTGTTGTAGAGATTTACTTCTAAACAAAAGTCTGCAAACTCTCAGATCGTTAACAAATTATGATCTGTAGCGTAATTTGCCCGTCGGAGTTATGATAAACAAGTAACAATTGCTTTAATCTGTAGTATTAATTCGATTTTGAATAATGATTAACTTTCCTCAGTTATTTAATTTTAAAGCTTTATATTTTAGCGTGTTTTAGTCAATGCTCGCTCGGCAGTGTAACATAGTTTGTTTGTTTCCGTGTTCTAGCAGTTTTTGATGTGTGAGACCGACGTTAACTGCTGTGATACTGTTTTAGAGGTATTCTTGGATTATCAGACCAATGTTAACTAACTTATTTCTTTATTTGCAGATTAAATATGTATATGACCTACGAACAAGAACAAGCTTACCCTAAAAGCGTTTACAATGCTGTGTGCGGTGATTCAGAAGGTGAAATTGTACTGGATGACGACAATTACAGTTTAGGGGAAGAAATAATACTGTAGGTAGCGGACCGCGAAATTTTATTGTTGTAATAAAAGTTTGTTAAATCGCCATTGTTACCGCGATAGAAAAGGTAAAGGAATGCTTGAGCCACCGTTTCGCAAAGCTCGTTGATTTTAATTTGAGTAGTCTCATTTTTTTACCTGCCCCTCATAATGCAACACATGCCTCATCCAGTCTATCTAATTCAGATAGCACAACGTACCTACCACTAGACGGCCACTTCGTTTAAGATTTGAGATTTGAGGTTTGCGGGTAATGCAATATCAGACTTTTAAACAAATTCTGTTTTAATTATTTCCAGTAAAGTCAAAATAAAGCAGGCAATTAATTTGAGTAATAGTAAAATTATAGTCACTCAAGTCAAGAGAAATCACTTAGCGATTGTTTTGTTCTTGAATTTGCATTATTGCAAATAAGTTCAAATTACGATTTTCAAGATAGGGTACCTAGGGGACGCTGCAATACCGACTCCAAACAAGAAATAGAGAACGATAATTATGAAGATGGAGAAGAAACAGATATAGAGAGAAATTTGACATTCCTTTGTTTTATTTGAAAAGATGGAACCAAGTGGATAAATCCCTGCACAGTAAATTGTAGAGTTAGTGTAGGAGCTGAGAACGTTATCAAGGTTCTGCCAGGAGTAAAAAGACTAGCCCATGACATGAAGTCTCTGGTTGAAATTTGGAGTTGTTTCTTTACGAACGGCATGTTACAAGATGGTGTAAGTAACACGATATATATATATATATATATATATATATATATATATATATATATATATATATATATATATACAGCGTACCTAAGATAATGATGAACAGCATGGGGATCTTGAACACGGTAAGAGATACGAAGAAACTTTCAACCAACGTAAGAAACATTATTGGCAAAACAAAATCCTTATTTAAAAAAAGAATCAAGACATCAACATAGATTTGGATTTAATATGTGCGTGGGCATTTTGGGATGAAGAATAATAGGACATTTTATTTACCACAACAATTTAAATGCCGAATGATATCTGAACTTGCTAAGAACTGATTTGAAAAATCTAGTATACCATTTGCAAAAACCTGCTCGGCGCTCCTGATCAGCTGGTCTATGACTCGAAATTTCTATGGATGAAGCTTATTCTTATTTAAAATGGGTTGTGCTGTAGAATTAGCTATACCAGTACGATGTTCAATTTGTCTTGTCGATATTTCAGGGTTTTCAACAACGCCTTGTAATGTGGTATTAGCTAGTCATCAAGTTGTTGTTGATGGGATAGAACAGGTTTTGTAAATGAACCTAATTCTTTTAAATTAGAATCCTAACGTCTAAAAATGGATTTACCAGGTTGCCTTCGTTCAGGATATTTATCAAAATACATCAGCTCAGTAACTACACAATTTCTATAGGACAAGATGTTGCATGTCAAGATATCGTACTTTTCTTCGTTTGTAAAATTTCGTCTTTTCATAGATACACTTATTGATTAGTTATAATTATAAATTAACTAAACAAAACCAAAAAAACAACCCACGAAGTAATGGTAATAAAAACAACTTAAAATACGTACAATTCAAATAGCAACAACGATCTCAACGCAATAAAACTAAGTTAAACAGTTTTCAACAAAATGTTAAACAAGTGTTATTTTATCAAAGCCTTATAGTATTAACAGATATCATATGAAACAATGATTAAATTCGTAATAAAAAATACCATCGAATACAGGGTGTTTCGTTGGTTGCGGTGATATAAAAAATAAGGTTGATAATGTTTTCTCGGAGACGAAACGTCGAATAAAAAATTTGAAAACGGCATCTAATAGAATTCAAAAAGTGACAATGAAGAAGTACCTTTGGTTTTTAAAAATCTTTTAAAACAAATGAAGGAATTACGAAAAAAGAAAAACCCAAAAATCGCATTCTGTTTTAAATCTCGGGAACGATAAACAATAATGAACCTTTGCATGCGAACATGCCCTAAATTATACAACTTTTCTCTAATTTAACCGCGTTCGTATCTCTGGCCGATCCTAGTAACAGAACTGCTAGGGAAACAAAAATACTGTAAATTAAAGCTCTTCTGGATATGTTGTATATGCAGTGATGTCACGAAATAATAAAAAAAATAATAAAAATAAAATAAAAAATAATACGAATGCAGAGAATTTGTTTAGAACAAATGGAACATCGATAAAAATTTTTCGACTTACAATGTGTCTAGTACGGTTCTAGTTTTACTTAGACATATTCGCTTTGATAATAAACGAACTCGTCAAGAGCGACAGATTCTGGACAAGTTAGCACCTATCCGTAGTTTTAATTACAAATTCAATACAAATTTGCCGAAAAACTATTTGCCTATCCGAATTTACGACCGTAGATGAAAAGTTGGAGGCATTTCGTGGAAGATGTCCCTTCCAAATACACCAAATCAGTATGGAATTAAAATACATGCGTTGGTCGACGGTAAAATATTTTACACTGCATCTTTAGAAGTTTATGTTGGGAAGCCACCTCCTGGGCCATATGCAGCTGATACTAGTGATTACTAGTATCAGATTTGTCTTTAGTTCAACGACTCTGTTTGTCAATTTCCGGAATGAATAGAAATGTAATAATGGACAATTTTTTCACAAGTAAAGAGCTCGCAGAAGCACTGCTTAATCAACATAAGCTTACCATTTTAGAGACAATTAGAAAAAATAAAGGGTTCTACCTGCATACTTCACGCAACCAAACAGACCACAAAATACAAGTATGTTTGCTTTAACGGAAAATTTACTATCGTGTCCCACATTCCAAAACAGAAAAAAATGTATTTCTGGTCTCTACCACGTACCACGATGATACGATTAACCAGATTACTGCAAAACCTGAAATGATAATCACGCTTAACAAAACTAACGGAGGGGTGGATACAGTTGAAAAAATGTATGCCGCATAAAACTGTGCCAACATGTCGTTGGCTAATGGTTATTTTTTCTTCGACAATGAATGACGTTGCTATCAATTCTTTTATCATGTTCGAAGAAACTATTTAACTTCAAAGAACGAGCCTTGTAAAATAAATAGGCGAATTTTTTGCAGCAACTTGGAATGCAACCTTTGGGCAAGCATAAAAATTTTTATTGTTTTTAAAAATATTCTCCCGTAAGATCTATACACTTTTGTATTCGGTAAAACCAATCTTCAAAACATGTTTGCCACTCTGAGCGAAGTATCTTCAAAACAAGTACTTTAATAACTTCAACGGCCTCTTCAGGTAATAAAAAACGCTTACCACGCATTTTATTCTTGATGTTTTTGAACAAAAAAGAAGTCTTTGAGAGACAGATGAGTCGAATATGGGCAATGAGTCATTAATTTGATATTTGGCTAGTCAAAAATTCTGTAGTTTGTCGTGCTGTGTGTGCACTTGCAATGTTATGATGCAGAATGATTCACTTATTATTGTTTTTTTTCAATTTCACCGATCACCTGGGGGGACAAATTGAAGTATACCAATTACCAGTAACTGTTCTTCGATCCTCCAATGCAACAGTTGCAAAATGACCGGTTTTTCCGAAAAAACAAGCAATCATTTTCTTTGAAATGCTTCGCAAGCGCACCACTTTTGTTGGTTTACGTTCATATAGATGATTGCTGTTTCAGACCGAGCTGGTAGCGTAGTGGTGACACGACCTGCTTAGCATTCGGGAGGTAATGGGTTCGATTCTCGTTACCGTCTGCCTTGTATGAGTTTTTTTCAGGGGGTTTTCCTCATACACATGTAGCGAAATGGTCACTGCGTATATGCACACCATATGTGGCTACTTTGGCGAATGCTGGGGTAGTATTTGCCCCCTCAGAATCCTTACTTAGTTCCTTCCGATCCTATCCTGACCACACCTATCCTTAATATCACCATGCATATATCCGTATGCTGGGAATCCATGATTGTGGCTGAAGGAGCTCGAAGCTCGAGCAGCCCACCCTCCCCCTTGGTGGGGGAATGAAATACGTGGTCTTTTCCATTTCCTTCTTTTAGTTTCAGGCTCATATGAACATGTTTCGTCACCTTTTATAATGTAATATGCAGAATTTGAACGACCGTGGTCAAATTTTTGAAGCATTCCCTTGCACCATTTGACAGGAGCTTTTTTTAGCTTCTGTCAGATTGTGAGCAACAACTACTACAAAGCTTCCTGACATTTAAATATTGTTTCAAAACGGTATGTATTTGTTTAGCTACAATGCCTAAGGATGCCTCAATATCGCTGTATGTTGCGTATCTATCGGATAAAATCATTTCACGCACAGCATCAATATTCTTTGCGACAACAGAAGTAAATGGTCAACCCTCGCGAAAAACGTCATCAAAAGTAGATATTCAACGTTTTAATTCCGCAAACCATTTGTAGACCATGGCTTTGGATGGCACTTCATCACCAAACAACAACTTTAGTTTTTCCACACATTGTTGTGGCATTACACCATATCGTAAAGCATGAAAAATCATCACTCGACACGATTCGAAATATCCATTTTTTCACAAACTTACTACTTTTAAAATTCTACTCAAATGAAACTGCTCTGTTTACAATAAGTTGTACTAATGGTATAAAATGTAAAATTTTACGATTATGAAAATCGCAGAACCTTAGCATTGCGAGGAGTATTTGATTCCGAGAACTTTAGCAGTGATCCTCGTAGTTGAAAAGAAATACCAGTTGCTGTAATTTAATAAATATGAAACTCAGAGTAGCCCAAAAGCTATGAAAATTAAATTCAAATAAATGTATTACAACAGTAATAAAATTAACAAAATACAACGTTTTCTCCTTGAAAAACGTGTCATTGAGAATAACTCCGGATTGGACTAAATGTGTTCTGCCGCAGCTTAAATTCTCGCCATTAGAAATTCTTCAGTTTCCACCTCGACCAATCCATTTTCTCTAAAACGCCTGTTTACGAAATCACGCAAAAAAGTTTTTTTCTTATGGGAGCGCCACTGTAGCAAAATGAACAGATGTCACATCGTGCCGAAACCACATGTGTTGTGTAATACTTAAAGGTATATTTTCCAACAATTCATCTATCGCTTCTTCCAGAAACCGCGTGTAAATAGTTCCAATTAATTTATTTGGATAAACGTAAGGTCCAATTAAACAATCTCTAACTATACCCACCCACACATTCACTGAAAATTTATGCTAGAATACCCGTTCACGAACAAGGTGCGGATTTTCTTCATCCCAAACGTGACTGTCTTTGGAATTAAAACTTTCTTCACTAGTAAATTTGGCCTCATCGGTATACAAGACATATTTTGGGAAATTTCGATTTTCCCGACACTTTAGTAGATACCAGTTTGAAAATTCCATACGTACCGGAAAATCTCGGGCGGCAAGTTTGTAAGGATGCATCATTCGTTGTTTCAAAACTTTCCATATAATAGAATTGTCCGCTCCTAATGCACAAGCTACAGTTCAAGTACTTCAAGATGGCCTTTCCGAAATATTATTTAATATTGCCTCTTCCAGGCGCACAGTCCTTGTTGTTCGTTGCTTTCCAGCATTATTTCTTTTAGTTAACAAGTTTCCCATTTCTTTCAGTGTTCTTCCAATACTAGCAAGTGTAGAATGATGCGGAATTCGACGATTGCGGAATCTTTGTTAGTATAAACGATCTGTGATTCTACAATTAATGGAGCTTCCCCCGTAGATGATTAACATATTGGTCAATTCTTCAAATGAAAAATTCATTTTACAACAATAAAATTAATTTAAAAACTAGTTTAAAACTGTATTGTTTAATCTACCGAGATCGTGTCAAATACACGCATTATTAAAAATTTGACACGTGTCTACTAGATTAGAATTTAGAAATATTGAGTTGCTACAGATTATCTAAGCACCTGCAGACTTTTGTTTAGAAGAAAATTTCAACAAAACCGTTCATTTTAGCTTCACAAAAGGTTATTATTTTTTTAACTAATAATGAAGAATGAAAAAAAAGTAAAAAAAAATACTTTCTCCAGTAGCGTCAAAAATAGGGGAATAAAAGTTTCCACTAACTATGTCAAAATATTACTTTCCTAAAGAGCATATTGGTCACCAAATTTGACAAAAAAATTTAAAGGCCTTTTTGATTTATGGCAAATTTTTAATTATGATTTCAAAATTTCAGCGCCCTATCCCAGCAATTAAGTCCTCTAAGGGTCATGTACCTATACTAAAATTTATCACTTAACGAGAGCTCTCTGGGGTAGAGCGTTGTAGGTCGAATATAACATCACCCTGTATGAATAATCATAGTTCTACTTTTAGTAAGGTGATGCAGTTATAGTTCGTAATTAATTTTTTACTTTTTTACGAAATGATGTAGAGATACAGGGCTCGCAACTGTATTGACGATTTTTAGGATGTAATAAAAGGGGTGGGAATTAAAATTCGCAGATTGCAAAAATGTAATTTGTTTCACTATACCATGTAATTTTTTCAGATATTTTATTTCTTACAATTATTGTAAATGGATGTGTAAACCATTCGCAATCGGAGACGATGGACAAAGTTCTGCATGACGCAATTTAATGCAGGTGTGTGAAGATAACCAGTTCTTTGAGTTTGATTTAAACATGGCTATAATTAAGCCTTAATTATGCTCCATATTGCGTCGTTGGCATTAAATTTCGCACTCCAATATGGAATAAGTTGTAGCAAGTAATTAAGTGCCAGTTAGGCGCCATTTTGCGCCACTAAAATAACATTTTGAGCCCTTATAGGATAAAAGTTATTGTAAAATTACATTGGAACGGCTATCTTCACAACCATGAACTTCTGCATAACTTAGTTTTTTATGCAGTAATTAGGGTTAGTTATGTGCCATTTTGCCTCCCTGCAGGAACGAGGTTATTGTAAAATTACATCGGCACGGTAGGTTAAGTAATTACAAAAGTTACATCGAAAATACTAACTTCGTACCCTTATATATAAATTAACCTTTTCTTGGTTTATAATTAGGTACCATTATGTGTCGTGTTGGCAGTCGTTAAAGTTAATTTTTGGGCCCCTATAGGAAATAAGTTATTATAAAAATTACATCAACACGGTTAACTTCAAAGCTGAGAACTTATTCGTAAAACATTTTTTCTTGTGTAGTAACAGGTGCCAACTATAGACGGTTTTGCGCCGCTCCAACAAAATTTTGCGGTCCTTTAGGAAATAATTTTTGCAAAAGTTATATCGAAAAGGCTAACTTCATATGTTTATCTTATGGTACAATTAGGTATATTTTGCGCCCCCATAGGAAACAAGTTATTGAAAAACTACAACACGGCTAACTTCGTAACCTTGAACTTTCAAATACATAATTTTTTCTTCTACAACATATAGGTGCCAATTGTGCAATGTTTTGCACAGCTAAAATAAAATTGTATGCCTTAATAGGAAATAAGTTACTGCAAAAGATACAAACTTCACTCTCTTATATACAAATTTACCTCTTCTCGTGATATAATTAAATATGCTTTTACACAAATCAATTCTTCCTTATGCAGTAACTAGGCGCCAATTATGCATTGGTTTGCGTTAATAAAATGAAATTTTGTGCCCCCATAGGAAACAAGTTCTTGTAAAAATTACATTACATTACATTAAAAAAACTAATTTCATAGCCTTATGAATAAATTAGTCTTTTCTTGCACGATAATTATACACCTATTATGTCTTTTATTGCAAAAATGACATCGATACGGTTAACTTTACAATCACGAACTTTGGAAAACTAGTTATTGTAAAAATTACATCGACCGGACTAACTTCACACAGTCGTTCCCTTCTGCATAAATAGATATCTCTTGCGCAGTGATTAGGTACCAATTATACTCCGTTAAAATAACATTTTGCGCTTCCACAAGGAATAAGTTAGTGCAATGATTACACCGATAAGGCTAACTTCCCAACCGTGAACTTATTAATCAGTTAATCTTTTCTTGCACTATAATTAGGCGCCTATTATACTCCGTTAACATTGCAAAAATTAGACCGACAGAGCTAAGTATACCGAACCGTGAAAACCTACGTAAATGACTCTTTGGTTATGCTCTAACAGATTTCTCTAAACCTGTTGTTTACCTGTTTATCTGACTAATGTGTACATTTCTTACTTTTATAGTGTTATTATTAAAACTCCACTTCTTCCATTATAGATATATTTATGCTTAATTATATTTAACACATTCTATTATTTATTTATTATGGTTGTTCTAACTGTTTTCTAAAATTAACTTAATTGGATTCTACAAGTCATTTTCTAGTGTGGCGCAAAATTTAATTTTAACGGCGCAAAATAGCGCATAATTAGCACCTAATTATACACGTTTTTAAATCGCGAAAATGATCGACTATCTTCACATACGTATCTAATATGTAACACTAATTTCACTTGATATGTTGTGCTTTCGCAGTTTTATTTTTTGAGGTCTCGTAGCGGATACCTTGGATATCCCCACACAAAGAAATGGGGGAAACGGGGAGCTTGATGGCCGTTTTTGTTAGAGCGTTTTGCAGTATTAGGCTTATAACGTATCATTTACCACTCGTACTAATAAGTCATTTAGGTCGTGTAGATAAGAATTTGCACGTGGAATTTTTTAATGTATTTACTCAAGGTTACGCCACTGATATGCCTAACGTCGTATGTCATCTATAAAAGTTTGTAGAGTTAATAATTTGTCCGTTTAAATAGAGTAGTATCAAAAAGTATATTGTGACGTCACCACTTCTTGCGGGTATATCATCGAACAAGTTACACTAGTTTTAAAACATTATTTTGTCTCAAAGGGGTAGATGAACGTCACTGTACAAATTTTCACGTTTTGCACATACGACATCACAACGTATTTTTCATTTTTATATGACTAATTTTAAATGAAATTTAATGGAGTGGCAAACATATTTAGTACGCCTTTGTTATTCGTACAGCTATGATCGTGACTAAATAAGCCACAGTGTGAAAGAGACGTTAAAGGGTATCACGCTAAGCTCTAGCCTAATTTTGCATTAACGCCACAATAGGGATAGAGGATAAATGTTTGTATGAGTTTTAGTTCGTTTAATTTGTACATGCGTAAATGGAAAGTTTAATAAAATATACGGAGGTCATTAATGTTGAAATATCAAAGATTTTGTGGAACTGTTGGTTGCCTTTTCGTAAAAATATTAAATAACAATTAGTAAGGAGTTCAGTAGTACATGGAGTACATTTTTGCTGTTATATTTTGATTTAGATTTACGAATTTTTTAATGATGGGGTACCATTGGGTCGGCCAATACTCAGGATGCAATTAACTATAATTTCAAAATTTTGCGACGTTAGATAAATGATATTTAATTTGAAGTACGAAAATTATCGTTATAGAGTAAGGAAAGATGTTGTAACAAAACGAGATGAGCTTTACTTCATTAAAAAAATTACTGTGATTTAAAAAATTGGCATTATAAAAATTAAGTTTGTACATGAAAAATCATGTGAGGGTTTTGAAAACGTGGTTTTCAATTCGCCGGATTAGAAAACATCATTATGCTGATGACGTGTGTAGTGAATGAGCAAACTCCTGTAAGGATTACATTTCGGTCAATAATGGTGAAATTGCCAAAGCGAGAACTAATTTAAAAAGGAAAGTTTTAAGTTACCTAAATCCGGATCTATTAAATACAATTTATGCGCAGATTTGAGTGAAGATAAAGTGGTATTAACAAATTGCTTAAAACATTTTATCTTGTAATAATAACGCACTTTGACACCCAGAAGTGACCGAAGCTATAAAAGTAATTTGAATGCAATGAACATTTCAATTGCTTAAAAAGGTTAGCGTATAATATGGAAAATGGAGTGTAAACAATTACTCTTTACTACAGAGCATGGTAAATAAATAAAAATAAGTAAAAAAAAACATTTTTAAAAAACGCTTTTATTTCCTAACATACTAAAAAGAATAAAATAATTTTTTTATCTACCCATTAACATCAAAAATTCTTGTGACTAAAAATAAAAGTGTGGGGCGCTCTTTGTGGTGCCTTGTACTTCATTGTTTGAATGTAGGTGTTGATAGGCTTTGTTATAAGTATAAGATATCATGTATGCTCCACACTTTTATTTTTAGTCACAAACATTTTTTATGTTAATGGGTAAACAAAAAAATTATTTTATTCTTCTTTGGAAATAAAAGCGTTTTTTGAAAATGTTTTTTTTTAGTCGCTTGGGTGTAAGTTCCAACAAAGAAAGAAACTCAATTTTTCAAGACTCTAGTTTTATAAACAAAAATTTCCAACTTACTTGGCCAATATACACATGTACGCCCGAATTCAGCTCAACTGGAGACCGAAACATTACACAATTTCAGTAGATTTAGATTTTTTTTGACCGAACACAATACTTTGAGCTCCCCGAGAGCAGCCCCCTTATCTTGAACTCAACTTGTCGTATATTTTTGTGCGTGGCCTTATGTTAAAAGCTTAAGTCCTGAATTTCAAGGCCCTAGCTTTATAAACAAAAATTTCGACCATATTTGGCCAAATTTGGCCGCAAATGTCAAAGCAAAAACATATTCGTGTATTGTCATCTAGAATACGCATGTATGCCAAATTTCAGCTCAATCGGAGATCAGGAAGTTGAAGATTCAATTACAAGATTTGAACCGGACAGACAATGTGAGTTGAATAAACGCGTTAAAAAAAATTGTGTATGGAAAATTAGTTATATGCAACCAAGTGGATTAAAAATTTGGTACCAGGAGTACTGTAATAAGTAAAAATTTGTAGATAACCGACATATCGCGTGGTGTTTGGACTTTGTCAAGAGACGGCCATGTACACAGCAGTACAGCTCCCTTAATAATATCGTGCGTACGACAGGTGGACAGATTGCAGATTACAAATTTTCCCTATTCCGCACGTCCGCGCTTTTAATTTAATGTCGTGTTTGGCTAACAAACCTTATTCCATTCATCGGTCGAAACAAACCTATTTTCATTGTAGTACAGGAGTTGATACCCATCCACTAACGTACGGTTACATAAGACTGCACGAGCTGGGTGTAATCAGACAGAAGATGTATGAGTGAGATAATCAGAAAACCCACTTTGGTGGACAAGTGTAAATGTGTTTGCAATTACAATTTTTGTTCGTAGTAACTTAATCGTAAAAGCGGTTATTTTTGATAGCCGTTTAATGATACAGTTTATTGATTTAACAAGAAATATCTTAATAAATGATAACTCCGAGATACTATAAAAAAATTTGCCGTATTTATTTGCACTGACAATTTGCTTAATTGTTGCATGGTTTTAGAAATTAGAAAGAAAGACTTTAAGTAAATGAACTTTTTTCTCGTTTAATAGTGAGTTGAATGCACATATTGTGTTTTAAAGAGTATTTTGGTTTTGGAAATTGTACAAAGGATTCAGTGAATTATTAATCACATTTTGTGTAATAATAGTATAGCAAAGTTTAAAGTTTTACCTTAAGCTCGTTTATTGAAAATTCGGATGACAGTGGCGTCAGTAACGTTCATTACTGAATGTTGCAAGTTAGTTTTGGCAATTGTAAGGCTTTTGAAGCATACTTTTAGATACTTTACGTCTTAGGATAACCCAAAGTCTTCTCCAGTAAGTTAGCTTGACAACTCGCTTGCCTTTATAAGCATTACGCGGCGGAAATTTTAAAAATTATAGTCACGCTAGTAAGTCCTGCACAGTTTGAATTTAATGTAGGTGAATTCCTAGGTCCAAATGCAACATAGCGAGAGAGTTGTAGTGCCGAACACCGTGGGTTTTGCAGGCCAACAGTTCGCACACACTCAACGTTAACGGGTGTACGAATCACTCTTCGACCGCCACTACAAATATTGTCCGTGAATAAACGCGGTCACACAAAATACATGAGTATCTGCCAAGAATTCATGATAACTGAGGTAATGCACATTTCACCACAGCTCCTACTAAACCGTTAATATCTGTTTCCGAAACCTATACATTCACCAAATGAAACACATAATACATATAATATACAAACCAATTAAACGCTGCCAATATGTGTGAAGGAAGTAACTGTTGCGGACTTAGATGCTTTGTAGTGATTAAAAATTCTTCCAGAGAAATAACCAACTAATTAATATAATCGGCAACCTAAATTGTACGAATTAATAGTATTTAAATCAAATCGTTGAATCACCAATAAATTCACTTCGTAGAAGTTGTATTCATCGTAAAAACATTTCACGACACGAATGAAAATAAATTAGTTGTAAATCATTGCTCCATGCATAACATAAAACGTAGAGATTATCTGTAACAAGTTTTAAATATAAAGGATTGAAGACCGTTTGAAATTTATCGTATAATCAGTATTGACTAGTATACCCTCAAGAAATAGATTTAAACCACAAATTTATTAAGTAATTTGTAAATGTACAACGGGTAGACTGATATGGTGTGCAAGATAACAGAATAAATGATGCCGCCAGTTAAAATACTGTAATTTCTTCTGCTGCTGTCGTCACGTCTAGTGCAGAGGTCGTCTATGAGTGACTAGTGGTTGTCTAACACTCTATTATCCACCGTCTACTTGGTATCACCTAAGAAAACCCATAACAATCACTGACAAGTGAAAACCACATTAAAGATCCTCACCAAGGCCAGCAAAGTGTACCGTGTAAGTTAACTATGTTCATAAATAATTTATGTAGTATTCGCCGTAACAAATTGATTTTCCAGGCGTGCGTTTTTAATTTGCATGACGATCTGGGCTGATTGCACGCTTCACGTTAAGTTTACCCTAACCGACACAGCTTACTTTATCTCATTTGATAAGTGATTATACATACGTACTGCCTGATTTTCTAAACGGTTGTGCGGAACGTTGATCTGGAGGTTTGATTTATAATTTATTATTGTACGTATGGAAGTCTGAATTTTGATAGAATGAACTGGTATTAGTATGTGCGTTACATCCAGAAATGTATAAATATATGCATTTTCCTTTTGCAGCTTGAAAATCTCATTAATCAACTTCGTATTACACAATTGCCATTCAAAACCGAAATGGTACACTGTTTTTAAAAGTTTCCGTGAACTCTAAATATTTTAGTCATCGCAAAGAAAATAAAGTTTTGTTTAATTTTCTCGCTAGCACTAAAATGTGTTCTAATTTAAAATTTAACCAATGTACATGTTTGAATTAACCAAGTTCTCTTTAGTACCTAACCTATCGGTTGTTTGAAAAGGCTGAATCATTTCTAGACTAGTGCATAAAGCACATTTGGAGCATTACCATAACGTATGTCTTTGCCCGCGAGTTAAAGGTACAGAATTTCTAATTTTATTAAAATTTCCCTTAATTATACCTTACGATTACAGAGGAACTTGTGCGTGTGCGTTTGTGTGCGAGTGTGTGCGTGTGCGTGAGAGAGTGTGCGCATGCTTGTGTATGTGCACATGCGCGTGCGTGTCCATATGGGTGCGTGTGCGTGAGAGTGTGAGTTTGGGTGTGTATGTGGGCGTGAGTGTGCACGTGCGCGGCGTGCGTAGCGTGTGCATGTGGGTGTGTGTGCTTGTGTATCCGTGAAAATCATTTTGGCATATGACTGTTCCCTGGCGCCGTAAAATCTTAGCATTTAGTTTTTTTTTATTTTGAATATTAATCCATCTATAATTGATTACACCAATTCTAAAATCATTAGGTATATTAGTATAATGTGATATAACTTCTAATGAAATTAATTGTAATTATTTAGAAATTCAACCGTATCCACAAAATCTTTGAATTCGAATGAATCTTTTCTATAAACCTATAATCTGTCATGCTGGATGAACAGTAAACAGAGTATTTCAGCCTAATTTGTTGTTTTTATTGACGTTTGTGGTTTCAATATTTATGCCCAGTAATTAAAATGATATTAATTTTTCGTAACAAACTTTACATTTAAAGCGCAAGAATTTTTTATCTACAAAACACTTTTAAATTTTACAGTATAGTCTCCGACTCGCTTATCACACGTATCTCAACGATATTCCAAATAAGCAATGTTTTTATAGTAGGTCAATGAATCCAAGTCCTCGGATTAGCTATTTACAGCAACGATTAACCCGAAATT
Organism: Vesta saturnalis; assembly: GCA_036346205.1. Taxonomy (NCBI): domain Eukaryota; kingdom Metazoa; phylum Arthropoda; class Insecta; order Coleoptera; family Lampyridae; genus Vesta; species Vesta saturnalis. The sequence continues at coordinate 643,573 of JARFJB010000931.1, read as the reverse complement.
AAACGAAAATATTTCACCATCAAGCCCTTTTTTAGGTTTGTAGACAGATCATAATCGTTGGGAGCCAAACCTGATGAATAGCGCGTTTGTGGCAGCAGTTCAAATCCCAATTCACGAATTTTAGCCACTAAATTTGCAGAATTCAATGGCCGTTTATCTTTGATTTAATCATTAAGTTGTTGCAATAAATTGGCGTAATACTAGACATTTATTGTTTTTCCCTTTTCTAAGTAACCGATCACGATAGTTCCACGAGAATCCCAAAAAAAAAACAGTGGCCATAACCTCTCCTGTTGACAAAACCGTTTTTGTGTGTTCATTGTTTGGGTTTTTTTTGGTTTAGGGAGTATAATGGTAGACCCAGGAAAATAGTCCTTCGGTTTTTGGCGCAAATGCGCCAAAAGGGTGCGAGTAGTTTTCATTTCTAACTCCTCAGTTAAAATGTATACACTATCATTTCAGATACCCGCTACGTCTACTATCATGCGTACCTTTACTCGACGATCATCCAATACGATACGGTGGACTTTTTCTATCATATCCGGGAAAGTAGCAGTTTTCGGATGTCTACTACGGGATCCATAATTTATGGTCACACGAGCACGCTTAAATTAGGTATCCGAACTTTTAACCGTTGAAAGTGAAGAAGGGGATTCCAATAGTGTTGAATTCAGCTTTCCTTTAATTTCGGTTGGTGTTAAGCTTTTCAAATCAAAGTAATTTCTCAGTCCTCTCTTGTTTTTTTCTATTGCTTACAAACTCATACAAATTTTTCACTTTGTCGTTCTATCAAAAACATATTAATTGACAAACTGTTCTGTACTGTCATATTTAACCTATTAGAATATGATTCTACAGAATGGTAACGCTGATTCCTTCGAATTCGCGCCACGTAATTACGTGTTTTCAATATATTAACTCACGTCGCTTACAGATTCTCATCGTTTCTTTTTTAAACCCTAAAATTTTTACATTTTATTGTAATTCCTTCATTTTTTACCAAAAATGGTTTTATACACAAAATCTAGTTTTCACCTATCGCTTTTGACGTTTACCTAAAGAAATTGGCGTGTAAATAAATTTTATGGGTACATTTGGTCCCAAGTAATGCCCAAATTCGGAAAATCATGTTTCCATTCTTGCTCATCGTTTGCTTGAAGAGATCGGTGTATAAATAAATTTATTGGTCATCTTTAGTTTCAATTGATGACATCTTCGTAAAACCATCAAGGCAATGCTTTTGACCATTTTAGCAACAAAATTGATGAATAATAAAATTTTAGAATATTTTTGATACCAACTAATGATGAACACCTTAAAAATCATAAAATTTGGTTTTTATCCAGAGAAAGAATGTGTCATCAGCAGCTGATGAAAAAAATTTAGGAACTAATTGCTTGCAATATATATTTAATAATAAATACTTCCAACGAGGAATTGTTACATTGTTTGCTAGATGTCGAGTTTTACTTGTCACAAATTGCTATAAGTAGAAATCGATGAAATACATATTTGCCATGTAATAAGCGTTCTTGTCCATTTATCTAACGGTTTAGACAGTTTTTCCCATGAATTCGTTGTATAAATAAAGATTTTGGATATTAGCGGTTTTAAAAGGTGACTAACGTGATAAAACCATCAAATGTTATTGTTGCATAAGAAACAAACAGTTTTGGTTGTTTTCCCAATTACAAGGTTGTACAAATATAGATTTTAGGCAATACTGGTCTTAAAAGATGATAAACCTGGTAAATCCATAAAATTTAGTCCTTACCCATCTACAAAATATTTTTGAACGTTATCGCAATAAAATTAGTGAATGTATAAAGATTTCCTACGCTGCCGGCCCCAAACGATAACCAACACTGTGAAATGGTAAAATTTGGGTCTTGGCCACAAATAGTTTTGAACGTTTTAACAAGAAAGTTGGGATGTGAATACAAATTTTGTGAGTTACAGGCTCCAAATTATGACCAACGCTGGGAAAGTATAAAATTAACTTTTTGCCCACCAAGCGGATAATTTTGACGGTTTCCAACGAGATTGGGGGACAAATAAAGATATTGGACAGTGCCCGTCCTAAAAGATTTTTTCTTGCCTATCTATAAAGTCGTTTTGACCGTTTTCCTAATAACAATTGCGAATTAATAAGGATTTTTTACACTGCAGGTCTCAAAATACTACATTGCGAAACTATAAAATTTGGTTCTTGTCCATCAAGATAAAAGTTTTGACCATTTTGACAATGGAATGGGAATATGAAGAGAACTTTGAACATTATACAATCCAAACGATCACCAACATTGTAAAATTATAAAGATCGGTTTTTGCACACTGGGATAATAGTTTTGACCGTGTTCCCAGTGATATTGGTGTATAAAGATTTTGGACATTGATGGTCCTAAAAAATGGCCAACATTATACATGCATACATATGTACCCATCGCACCATTCACTTACGATATAGGCAAAAGCCAAAATGATAAAACGGCAAAATCTCGTTTTTGCTCATCGAGACAGTGCTTTCAACTTCAACCGTTTTCCTAAATAATTCGGTAAAAATATAAAACTTAAAAAAAGCGGACCAGTTTTCAACTTAATGTGGCAATCAATATTGACATTTTATCAGGTCATTTGAGAATAAATTATAATTTCGGGGACCCCGGGTAAATAAAGTAATTTTAATATCGAATAGGTACAGCTTCATAGCAGAAAAATTTCAGCACCTTATGTCAATTTTCAATTTGTTAGAAATGAACTGAACTCGGTGCCTTCAAGTTTAAAATTCAAAAATATGAGAAAAAATTCTTTAATAGCTGTGCTATTGAATGGCGACAACAGATTTGGGAAAAATTTTGCCGTTTTCCGTAATCATGGATACGGGTAGACGGACGTGTCGAGTCTGACTGACAAAACTAAAATTCTAACTCTAATCTAATATAGCAGGTTGACAAATGCAAAGTTATGCCAGAAATGAGTTGATAACTCTGCCATAAATCCGCAAATGCATTTGGGAAATTCAACGGACAGACGGACATCACAATCTCAATAAGTATCTCAAAGTAAATCTTTCGTTATTTAATAAAACACAGAATGAGAAGACTTCTAAACGTCTGTACTTTTATTAAGTTCTACAAAGAATAACCAACAAAATTATAGATGTTCTAGAAATGGACAGGTTGATATGGGGTTAATTTGTTGTGGGTGTAGGAAAAATTTCATTGCTACTGTTGTCCTGTACGCTGTGAGGTTTCCAGAAAGACAATAAGCAACATAACACACTTTAGAAAAATTCAGTTAAAATTTCATAATGAACTTGGGAAACCTGAAAATGCATTTACAGTGAGCGAAGAAGCTTCTCTCCGAGGAATTCAAATGCAAACCAATGTAGACAAAGAAAGTGCCAGACAAATTTTGCATAAACATAAATATGTTTCTTATCAGCACAATGTCCATCATCACTTGTATGAAAGTGGCGACCAACTCAGATTACTTCACTGCAATAGGTTCCTGACTTAACCGGCGCAAATAAATAACTTTAAATAGAAAGTTCTTTTCTGTGACGAATCCTGGTTTACCAATAACGGAATGTTTCAAGCACGTTTTGTCTTCAATGTTGGGGTGAGAACCTTAGGAACCGAAATAATAGGGCCAATTTTGTTTGATGGGGTTCTTACAGGTGCACGATATTTACACTTTTTAGAAAATGAAATTGAACAGGATATCGATGAATTATTGCCTGAAAGTACTAGAAATATGTTTTTTCGACAAGACGGAGCTAAGCCGTACAATGCGGCTATTGCAACGAATGATTATTTAACAGATTTGGAGAGAACTGGGTACGTACACACAGTCCTATCAAATGGCCAGCTAGGTCTCTGGATCTGACACCAATAGATTTTTATTTGTGGGGTATATTGAAAATCAAGTGTACTCACGACCTCCTACAACGTTGGAAGATTTAAGAGAAGCAGTAGTAAAAGCGATATGAGGAATTACTATAATTCAGTTGAGGAAAGTATTAAGGTGTAGAGTAGATCGAGCTCTGCGTGCTCGAGAAAACGGGCGGCAATTCGAACATTTAATAGGACATTAACAAAATATATTTTAGTATTCATTGTTTAGATTTATACCTATGTTGTTAAACTAAATTAATTATTTCTTTTTAATTCTCTGAATTTATTTCAAAGGTAATGCAGTAAGTGGTTACCAAGTGAACAAATTAAAACACAATACATGTTCCATTTGAAATAAGTGATTTTTTTTAAATAATTAATAAAAAATGGTGTCACTTAAATTAATCTACAATAAATTAAAGCCAAGAAATGTTTTTAAGAAAAAAATTTTTCTTGATAGTCTAAAAAGTTTTTAGAGACGAATTGTGTCTTAGGAGTTTAAGTCAAAATAATTGTTTTTTAAATGTTTTCTATCAAACTGACACTTGACACTTGGGTTGTATGTATTTTGACTCGTAGAATCTGAATATGCAAAAATACACCGGGTGTTGTATTTAGAAATCAAAATGGCAACACCGGATTTTTATATGAAGTGATTGGAAATTAGTTCTAATATAAACACGCCCAATTAAAAAAAATCGGTTGATCTTTAAATTATAAGCTTGACCCGACCGTCAGGCCACCCGGTAGACTACGGAAATATTATAAATTAATATCCCAATAAAATATAGAATTTATTTAAATATTTTAACACAACACCATTCGTGTGATGCGCAAAAGACAAGGTCTTTGTGTACGTATGTACGCCTATTGAGAATTGCTGCATATCTATTATACAATCATCGATGCTTCATTTGCCTTAAGGTTATGAATACGAAGTTAGCATTACGTTTATTGGTTGTAATAAACTGAAGCTGTTCAGTCAACTTTACGTCGTCGGCATATTACAGGTTATTTCAATAAATACCGTGTAAATGCAGCAGGACAATATAGGCCTGTTCAATGAAATAATATACTGATTTCAATATTAAATACAGATTTGTTTATATGTTCTGCCTTTATGTACCGGGTGGCTAACTAAGAACGGCCGTCGGTCATATCTCGGGAATGTATTATAGCACAGGTTCGGAGACAAAAATTTTATAACTAAAGTGGCCTCGAGAAACGCCTGGAAATCATTTTCAGCATTGTAGGTCCACCGCTAGAGGGCGTATTTGACAGTTAAAATTTTGAAAAGCAAAATTTTTCAAAATTTTCTCAATTAAGGGGCGTATTAAATATTATAATCATATTCCTCGACAAATTTTGCATATTTTTTATTTGACAAGTTTTAGTCTATCTCTTCAAATAAGGGGTGGGGGAGAGTGGGAACCTTGTTACGAAAAAACGCTTTTAATTCAGGTTCTGCTTTACCGATTTTAATAAACTTGATGTTGTTTGAAAGAGCTTTTGTTAAACAATAGAAAATTTGTAAATTTGAAGCAATCTGATTAATAACATAAATGCTAGAGGCCGCTGTTTCATATTTTTTAATATTGTGTTTTCTCTTTACAATTACAATGGAAGCATAAAAATTTAAGTAGGTCTTTAAAAAGTAGACTAAATTAGTAATAAAACAGTGAAAACTACAAGTCGATATCTTTTTCCTATCCTGAGATATCGTAAGAAACAGGTAAATGGCGGAATTGTTCTTCCAACGTCTAGTAGGCTAGTTCGCGTTAACGGAAATTATTAAATTTAGCTTGGATCAAAAGATTTTACATTGGTCTGAGTAATTTAAACTGTTATCATACTAATGTTATGGTTGCCGCTAGATTACCTAAATGTAATGCTGTCGCTACTAACAATGAGAACAAATTATAAAATAATAATGTGAAAAATCTACCATTTTTTAATTATATAAGAATATTATATTTGTTTTCAAGCGATGTGTAAGTAAATCAAAAGCGTAAAATATCAATAAAACCGATATTTGCCCAGCAACAACCAATACAGTTTAAAATATGAATTAGGATTTACTGATGACAACAAAATTAGTAAAGAGGGCCATGTAAGATATAAAATAAATTCCTGTTGAAAACAAGCAATCTATGATTTTCACGCATATGTCAAAAATTATTCAGCATTTGATATGTTGGCAGTTTATTTTGAATGTATGAGAAAAGCAACCGTTGCTGCTAGAGTGCATGCACTGCAGTACCCAAACAAATGGCACCACAGCAGAAGAGTTTTGTTCGACTCGCACACCGTGTGCGTACTACTGGAAATGTGAATCTTCCTGTGTAACGAAGACAACGCAGAGGTAGAACAGAGGAAAATGTTATTGATGTTTTAGCTTATGTAAATGTTAACCCTCATTCAAGCACCAGAACTATAGCTAGAAAATGTCATTACATCAAAGTTAACTTGTGACAACATGACTAATGTATTTGCCGCAATTTTATGCCCAGTTTAAATAAAACACCAAATTATTTAATGAAATTATCTTATGCTATGTGAATAGATTTTAACTAACAACATGATAATTAAGTGAGGCAAAGTAAAGTAAAAAGGTACCAATAATAAAAAGTAATGAGAGGCCGGGCGAAAAAATTCGTAATAACATTACGAGAGTTAATGCATTTAAAGTCCTTTTTCGTTTACTAACAACGAAGGACTTCAATGTATCTTATTGATCTGATTACTTTATAATATATACTATTTTAGATTGCACCCATATCACATGGTCCTACACCATAGTTTGAATGCTCAAGATTTCGATACCAGGTTGGATTTTTGCAACTGGCTCTCAAATATGATACACGACGATCCTGAAATACTTTCGCGAACTATGTGGACAGATGAGGCTACTTTTCATAGTGGTGGTAGCGTAAATCGACATAATATGCACTACTGGTCTGAAACGAATCCCCACTGGATACAAGAGGTCCACCATCAGGGTCGTTGGTCAGTAAATATGTGTTGCGGATTCATGGTGGTTGCCCGGCACATCATTCTAGAGATGTCCGGAATTTCTTAGATTAATCATACCCGGAAAGGTGGATAGGACGTGAAAGTTTATCTATTTGGCCACCAAGGTCTCCAGACCTAACTTGTTTAGATTTTTATTTGTTGGGGCTGACATGATTGAAAGAATACGACAGACAATACGAAGTGTTTCATGGGCAGAAATTGAAACTGCTGTTCTCTCCACCTGTCAGCGATTGATTTCATGCATTGAAAATGATGGACGACATTTCGAACATCTAGGGCGACACTAATTATGTAGTTATTTATTTAAGGTTTTAATTGTTAGATTTATCACATTATTATTCTATCATTTGTTCTCATTGTTAGTAGCGACAGCATTACATTTAGGTAATCTAGCGGCAACCATAAGATTAGTATGATAACAGTTTAAATTACTGCAGACCAATGTAAGATCTTTTCATCCAGGCTAAATTTATTAATTTCCGTTAACGCGAACTAGCCTACTAGACGTTGGAAGAACAATTCCCGTCATTTACCTGTTTCTTACGATATCTCAGGATAGGAAAAAGATATCGACTTGCAGTTTTCACTGTTTTATTACTAATTTAGTCTACTTTTTAAACACCTACATAAATTTTTATACTTCCATTTAAAATTGTAAAGAGAAAACACATTAAAAAATATGAAACAGCGGCCTCTAGCATTTATGTTATTAATCAGATTGCTTCAAATTTACAAATTTTCAATTGTTTAACAAAAGCTCTTTCAAACAACATCAAGTTTATTAAAATTGGTAAAGCAGAACCTGAATTAAAGGCATTTTTCCGTAACAAGGTTCCCACTCTCCCCACCCCTTATTTGAAGAGATAGACTAAAACTTGTCAATGAAAAATATACAGAATTTGTCGAGGAATCTGATTATAATATTTAATATGCCCCTTAATTGAGTAAATTTTGAAAAATTTTGTTTTTTAAAATTTTAACTGTCAAATACGCCCTCTGGCGGTGGACCTACAATTCTGAAAATAATTTCCAAGCGTTTCTCGAGGCCACTTTTGTTATAAATTTTTTTTTCCCGAACCTGTGCTATAATCTATTCCTGAGATATGGCTGACGGCCGTTCTTAGTTGGCCACCCGGTACATCCTTATGTAAGGATTCCATTATTACTAGTTTAATTAGGTATAAAATTAAACTATGTATGACAACCTGATTCGTTTAAACTATAGAATCGCAAATACACAAGAAGAAGAATCTACTGGTTGCGCTAAATATATGAAAAGAGACTCATTTTGTCCTGTTTAAACTCTCGTAAGTTCGTCAAACCTGCACTGAATTGTGATTTACTAGATTATGTAAGTAAGTCATGTTTAAAGTATCGTTATTAATGTTTACAGAAATGTTTAATAATATTGCACCCACACAAAATATATAAAAAGTTAACAACGTAGTGATAAATTTAGGTTTAGAAAGCCATTTTTGTGTATAATTGCTTTATAAAAAAACCCATTTACATGGAATTTATAATTTTCTAATAAATGCCGACCTAAATTCCATGTCATAAATTAATTAATACATTTCGAAATTATTTTTAAATAGGTTTCTCCTGGAAGTGTTGTAATATGAATACATTAGCTGTGTAAAAATTTTGTTAATACAGACGCATCTAATATCAATAATACTCACAACAAACACCTAAAACACAGACTCCAGCACCACATAGTCTCTAACATATATGCTAGAGAGCAAAAACTACTTAAGCATCACATTATATTTTTGCTCTCCATTTAAAGGGTGCAAGCTCTACATACCTTTGTTTTCTATACAGAATACATGCGCGGTGCGCACGGACGGGGCGATGCAAACACACAGACAGACGTACATACATTACAAAAAATATAAAATAAAATATGTTGTAAATCACACATTATAATAATACTAAATTTAAAGCTTCTACTTATATAAATGGTATTAAATTGTGTAAAACTGCTAGAAAAACTGAAACAGAATGCTTTTATTGTACGATGTGACAATGTCATACAGAAGCTTGTCAAAATGATACTAAATTACAGAAAAATACATTACGTCCGTTACAAAGTGTGCTCTAGTGAAAACAATCGATAAATGGAATGTTACTTGGTATCAAATTTCAGTAAATATTTGATAATGACAAATTATTTTGTTAAATGTGTAAAAAAAAGTTAAAATAGCAAGCTGTGTGAAATTAATTGCTTCATCTAAATATTCTAAACGCTAACAAAAATAATGAAAGTATTGGTGAATAATTTATGTGTAAAATATAAGCACAGAATGTTTTTTTCACATTTACATATATCAAGTGTAAATAAATATGTTTTGTTTTACGGCAATTCCATTTAAAATTCATGTAAATTTGGTAATTTAATTCTCATTTAATCGCTTTTACGCGTTTTTGTTTACTTCACTGCTTAATTTACTTACCTTTAAGATAATTTTCTTTGGAAATTCAATTTTCACTAATTGAATTTCAATTACTAATTATGTGTTTAAATCGAGTCAATAAACTGACAAACTTCATTTTTTTTAACATGTTTGCATCAACATCTCAGGAATGAGATCCAAAACTTGGGAATGAGTAGGAAGTGTTGGAATAATGTCAGTACTTCATATAACTTTTTTCCCGGCCTTTGTTTGCAGAGTTATAGGAGTGTAAAGTTTGAAATTGAAAACACAATTTTATTTATAACTCTAAAACTATATTTTAGAATTTAATGAAAATTTGGTGTATTGTGAATGCATCTATTTTCGCAGTACCATTAGGTATACCGATGTTGTAGAAAGTCAGGATTATAGTTAGCTCACTGGTTAAAGGGTCTAAACTTTTACAGGGATAAAGCAACAAACTTAAAAATACTATCAGTTCATTCCCCAACTGTTTCCTTAAAAAAAAGGTGATCTTTCTTGAATTCGATAAAACCAATGGTTTCCGAGAAATATGAAATTTTATAAGGCACTGTACAGCACAAACAACTTATATTATTATTTACTAAATGTATTTTTACCAAGTAGCCGACTGTCAATTATTTGTTATAGGCATCAAACATTCTTTAGGAAATGTAATTTTTCCAAGTCAGCGGCTGTCAATTTATTTGCACGTCGGGGGTTAACTAAGAACATTTTCTTTGTTGTAAATAACATTTTCTTTCGTTCTGTAATACTTGAAGTGGCAGAATACACAATATGCAGATACGCATTTAATGTATGGGAAAGCATCTGGCAACTCTCGTGAAGCCAGAAGACTTTATTCTGACAATTTTCCTAACAGTGTGTTACCAGACAGAAAAACTTTTGAACGTGTTGACAGAAACTTACTAGAAAATTGTATGTTTTTACGAAAATTGCGATTATTATTTTTGAAAGATAATTTATTTAATTTTTAGGTACATTTAAACGGATAGCAGATGGCGTGGGTCCCGCAAGAATTGTTCGTACTGCTACATATGTTTTAGAGCAAGATATCTTAGATGAAGTAGGTAAGAATCCTACATCAAGTTTTAGAAAATTTGCGACCCAACATAACATATCAAAAACAGCGTGTACGGAATACTTCGAGAACAACTATTAAATCCGTACCATTTTCAAAACATACAGAGTTTGAATCCAGAAGACTGTCCAGCACGCCTTCCATATGCGCGCTGGTTTTTAGAAAAACAGAGAGATAATCCAGATTTGATTTCGTCAGTACTGTTTACTCATAGTCAAATTTACGAGAAATGGCATAACAAACTCCCATAATTTATTGTGAGCCGATGACAACCCACACGGTATAATTCAGACAAGGAATCATAGTGAATATACGGGCTGCAATAATTGGAAACCACTTAACTCGTCCATTTATAATTGATGGCCGTTTAATTGGACAATCCTATCTAGATTTTCTTCAGAATAATTTACATTTATTATTAGATGATGTTTCTTTGCAAACCAGAATTAATATATGGTACATGCACGATGGCGCTCCACCTCACCTTAGTGTTATGGTACGTAATCACTTAAACGTTGAGTAACCAGAAAAGTGGATTGGAAGAAGGGGTCCAATTGCATGGCCCCCGTGTACTCCAGAATTAAATTCACTCGATTCTTTCTTCCGTGTACTCCAGAATTAAATTCACTCGATTCTTTCTTCTGGGGTTGCCTCAAAAGCAACACCCGCACAGACATGGAATGAATTATTAGACAAAATTCATTTCCATTGCGATGCTATCAGAAACAATCCAGGAATGCTGTTTCAAGTACAGTAAAATATTATATGTAGGTTCCAACAACGTGTAGAGGTAGGAAATGCACGTTTTGACCATTTACTCTAAAGTTATAGATTTAAGTTCGCAATTCTGGAAAATCAATGGCATTGAGCATTTACTGTAAGGTTAAAGTTATTATTACTAATTCCGTAAAATTTTTATTTTTTATATCAATAACATTCAACATTTTCTCGTTTTTAGTTCTTAATTCCGTAACGTTGTTATTTTTTAATAAAATAACCACTATGGCATATGTGTATTTCCTTTACTTGTAGATCTTGATAATACATACTTTTGACACGTGTTTGCTTTCTCGATACCAAGAGAAAGTATTGCAAGAGAAAAGAATTTGAAAATTTTTTCCGCGGATTTCAACGTTTTCGTGTTCCTGAGTCGAAAACATCGATTTCGCGAACAAAATTTCCGGTGTGTCTGTGTGGCTACGAGACTGACCGATTTTAATTTGGGGTGCATTTCCAAAACCGGAACCAGAAAGTCTATCTAATAGTAACCCTAAATCCCGATGTAACAAAATTTTTGAAAACATTTTAAATTCAAAATCCGGCCAATATGGCGATTTTAGTACATTTCGGCGGATGCGTTGTCACTAATAAACCATAAAAGCTACTTGCAATTTTAAAATCGCAACTTGTAAATAAAAGTACATGCTTTCGAACGGTTTCTAAATATTTTTGAAAAAATAAAATGTTGCCCTTAATTACGGTGTTAATATTGCCCTTTTCTTCAAAATTGATTTGCTTAAAAACGGTTCTGGTAATTTTTTTTAAATTTACGTATTTATAATCACGTATAACGAAAATATAATGAGCTTTATGAGATTTCTGTAACTTATCCAGGAACGGAGTTAGAAATTTTCAAATTTGAAAACTTCAATCCCTCATAACCATGCTTCTGATAAAACTGAAATCTTGGAATTAAGGGATTATGTAGTAGACATATAATTTGTTTGTTATTTTGCCCATATAAAGTTTCACTATGTTTCTAATGAAAATAAAATCTTGAAATGAAGGGATTAGATAGTAGACATACATATGGATTATTTTTCGCACTTTCGGTTTTACCGAAAATAACAAAAAAATTATTGTTTTAGTTTTTTTTTAATATTTTATGTCAAAGTTTCAAAAACAAATCTAAATTATTTTAAAGTTAAAAATTATTATTAATTTTATTAAATACATAAATAAAGTTTACCTCAGTAGATTTGAACCTACAACCTGTACTTTGCTAAGTACCGTGCTAACCAGCTGCGCTATCGAAGTACAAGCCCCAATCGACGTAAATTATATCTTTATGTATGTAGAACTGCAGTAAATTCTAAATTTACATCCATTGGGGCTTGTACTTCTATAGCGCAGTTGGTTAGAACTGTACTCTAGCAAAGTACAGGTCGTAGGTTCAAATCCTACTCGAGGTAAACTTTTTATTTATGTATTTAATAAAATTAATAATAATTTTTAATTACATATGTACTTTTGAACATATTCGTTCATAACAAACGTTATAATAATTTATTTTAAAGTTAATTTCTCATGCTATCCAAATATGTACAAATATACAATGATATGCAAAATACAGGGTGAATAAGAAAAAAACAATTTTGTAGGTAAGTATATCTTATTACATTGCAAGTTATAGGGAGTTAGGAATTACTGCGGGCAGCAGTTAGTTTCCTGATACAAGGAAGTGTTGTGCCGAACTCCTAAAGAAAGTTTGATACTTATGACAAATAATCGACAGCCGCCTATTTGGTAAAAATATATTTAATAAATAATAGTGTAAGTTGAATGTGCTCTGCAGTGTCTTACAAAATTTCATATTTCTCAGAAACCACTGATTTTATCGAATTTAAGAAAGAGCACCTTTTTTTAGAAAAATAGTTGGGGAATAAACTGACAGTATTTTTAAGTTTGTTGTTTTATCCCTGTAAAAGTTTTGACCCAACCAATGAGCTAAGTAACTCCTGGCTTTATACAACATCGGTATACCTAATGGTACTGCGAAAATAGATGCATTGATATGATTGACAATCCACCAAATTTTCATTAAATTCTATAAATATATAGTTTTAAGTACCATTCACAACCACTTAACTTACGAAGTTCTAAAAGTTAAGAGAAGATAAACAGCACAGAATCAAATGACATTCATTTACATCCATTTAGATTAACGTAGCGCAAGGAAAAGTTGAACCAACTTCAACTTAATCGAATCCGTACGTTAATTTTATTAATTGTACCAATCGGAGGCATCACCACCCCACCATCAACATTGATAGCTGACATAACACTTTCACACGTGGTTGGCGCGTTGGTTATGGTTAGGTTATGTTTTATTTCATTTTGATCGGTAACCTCAAATACTTCACGTGAAAAATTTATGAAGAATTCTAACGTAGTTATCGTACGTTAATTATAATTTTTCGTAAGTTAAGTGGTTGACAATGGTACTTAAGAGTTATACATAAAATTGTGTTTTCAATTTCCAGCTTTACAACCCTATCCATTCCCAAGTTTTGGCCTTTCATTCCGAGACACCCTGTATATATAAACATAATTTTATTTATTTACGTAAATGAATTTTACTTTTCCAACTAGTATTTAAAAATTATATTGCACACCGTTTCATAAATGAAATATGTGCAATACTAATTTTTAATACTACAAGGCAACATAAAACTCTTGTTTAGATAAACATTTAAAAAATTTCAAATGGAATACCATTAATATAAAACAAACAGCAATACTGGAATAAAATAAAGCAAGAAAATGCTTTTCGTGTGCTTAAGAATACACCAAGAATCTGAAAATGAATACACAGCAATCTCAAACATTCATATTCAAACCGATATAAATTTTAAGATAGTACTTAATAACTTAATGAAAATGAATATTTTTAACATGGATACTCACTGTTTTTTTTATAAAGAAGTATTTCAAACTGATCGTATAGTTGATGTTCAAGGCAATGATCAATTCTTGTTATTGTTTCCTTATCCGTTAATTCCCCAAACATAAAACAACACCTACACGATTTTTGCATGACTTCGGCTCTATTGTAACCCGAAATCTTGCAGAAGGCCTCGTTGCAATAAACTATAGGAAAATCCACTATCTGAGCATTTGCTAATAGAAAGCTGCTATCCGCTGAAACAAAATATAAATGTTAATATTTTTTTTGTTAAATGTATTATTAATATTTATTGGTAAATTCTGTACATTATATAAGCTAGAAAGTATTAATACACCATTAGACATACTGTGTTATATTTTTAGTACATGTTAGCGCAACATGATCGAATTATTGTCCGAAATCGATGCTGATTAACAAATTACTACAATACAGTAAGGGTTGGATTACTCCGTCCAAACTCGACATAAACACATTCTTGGAATTTAAAAACGTATTAAATTCACTAATTCGGTCTTCCACCATGAAAATGTTTCGTATTTAAAAAGATATCCCTTTTTTGTCCCGTTTCTGACGTTTTATTGTCTAGAAAGTACAAAAAGATGACGCGACCATAAGATAGGACACAATAATGGCATGACAGGTTCTACAATTTACGAGACCTATGTAACATTTTTGTCGACTTAATTAAAAAGCGCGCGATGCCGTCTACGACTAGCATTAAGTATCAAGTTTAGCCCGAAAAGAATTTGCTTACGACGGTGTCTTGTACGCGTGAAAAAGTTTTAACAAATGGCTATCTTTAAAAAGGAAAAGGAAAAGACCACGTATTTCATTCTCTCCCCAAGGGGGAGGGCGGGCTGCTCGAGCTTTCCTAGCTCCTTCAGCCACAATCACGGATTCCCAGCATACATATATACATTACGTATATATGAATGGTGGGATTAAGGATGGGTGTGGTCAGGATAGGACCGGAAGGAACGGAGTTAGGGTTCTGAAGGGCAAAATACTACCCCAGCATTCGCCTAAGTAGCCGCACATGGTGTGCATATACGCAGTTACCATGAGGCTACATGTGTATGAGGAAAACCCCCTGAAAAAACCTCATACAAGGTAGACGGTAACGGGAATCGAACCCATTACCTCCCGAATGCTAAGCAGGTTGTGTCACCACTACCCTACCAGCTCGGTTGGCTATTTTTAAATAAATAACGTTACAGTATAGCGTATATCTACGACGCGACGGTAATAAAAAGATCAGAAAACGACAAAAATAAAGTGTACATTTAATAGAGATATGGAAAACGAATAGCCATTTATTAACAAAGACAATTTCACATTGTGATTTAAAGTGCATAAAATATTTTCCACATTTTTCACTTACACATGGTAATTGTTTAATACATATCGACACTTAAGCATAAAAAATCAGACATTGCTGCTTCTAGTAGTAGCAAAGTGTCGGATACATTTGGAGTTGAAAACAAAGGGTAGCTGCGATTGAATGTATTTGGTCTTACCATAACGTGATCCACAATCAGTCCTTTAGTTCTATGTATTGAAATAGTAAGCTAATAAAAATTTGCATGTGCTAGAACTAAGACTAAAAATATTGTGTGTAACACTGTACAAAAAGAATCATTAAGCTCCATACAAAATGATATTGGAACGGCCAATTTTGTAATAATCTATACCGATTCACGGGAGTGTAAAAATTTGTTCCATACTCGTAAGAGATTCTATGAAATACAAGAACAATTAAATTAAACTTTCGGAAGTTCAAGATCTTCCTCGTGAAACTTCAGATATTATATCCGAGTATATTATTAAAACGGTTGATGAATACGAATTAACAACAAAAGTAGTGGCAATGTGCGCTGACAACACAAACTGCAATTTTGGAGGAGCATCAAGACATGGTCAAAATAACATATTTTATAAAGTTCAGCAGTTACTTAAAGACGTTTAGTTGTAGTGATATTCATATAAATGATTTGGAACTTTTTGGTGAAATTGTGCGCATTAAAAAATATGTACAACCTGTCAAAAATAAAAGAATGGGAAGAAGTTTCTGTTTTTATTGATAAACAATGGACTGAGGTTTTAACCACTTCAAGAGTAAACATACACCACATAAGAACTATTAAAAATTGTTGAAATGTGCGTGTATTTACCGGTATCCAACTGATGTGGATAAAATTTGTACCACCGGAAAAACTAGCTTTACTGTAAAAACTTTAAAAGGACTATTAATGACAAAATATAATTTTGAAATGAATTGCCTTGACTTTTTTAAGTATCGCCAAGATCGCCCAGATATTTTACCAATGGCGCATTCAATGGAAAAAAAATACACTTGAGTAACGTTTCGCTCAACATTTGAGTAACTATGTACATTTAGAAACTGAAATAATATACAGAATTAAATAGGCTTTTAAATTTTGTTTAAAACATCTGTCCCTCTCCTTCCGCTTACTGACAAGTATTTGATACCCCACAGACCTTCGGGTGATGCGTCCATGTCTCGTAATTCCTTTTTACATATGTGGTCACCTTAAGATAGAACACATTTAAAATTAGCTATTTCCCTATGACTACCCGATCACCACACTTTGTATGCATAGTACTCAATAAGAGTTTTTAAACGGTTTGCACACTGTTCTTTTATTTAACCCGGATACTTCCATCTAAGAAGAACATCCTGCTCTTTATATTACCTTGAGCAATACAGAGCATGCGCAAAACCAGTTACAACAGGATTCTCCTAGAAAAATGCGCCATTCATTTGGAATGCTTATTTGTCAGATTCTATTTCCTAGACTTTATTTGCAGTTGTTTGCAATATTTTGCTTAACTCAGCCTCCGGTGGGTTATTGATTTATTGATTTTCCCTGTAATTGGTGCAGGTCAATAAACTTTTAGACTTTCCAGGCACTCCTTCTATTATTAGATTTCCAAGAATTGCCAGGTCACTTCACTTGGACTAAGAAAAAGATTAATGAACTTTGAGTTTTCAGGAACTCGTTCTATTTTTAGATTACTAACAATCAGCATGTGACTCATCCTCCACCTACTCAGGAATTTCCGGGAGCTGGTCTATTTTTAGATTTCCAAGAATTTACAGGCCATTGAACTTTGATCTATAAAAAGGTTAGTGAACTTGGGCTCTATCTACCCCTCCAGGAACTGGTTCTACCCTTTAGATTTCTAAGAATCACACCATATCCCTCTCTGTTATCTCTGACCTACTTTTAAAGTTCAATTGATTACCCCTATCATTGTTCCAACTTTCACTTCCCGTCCAGTTCAATAAACTCTGAGATTTTCCAGGAACTCGTTTTATTTCTAGAATTTCAGCTCACTGCATTTTGGCCTAGAAAAAGTTTAATGAACTTTAGGGTTTTTAGGAACTGCTTATGTTTTTAGATTTATAAGAATCAACACGTGATCTATCCTTAACCTATTCTGGAGTTTCCGGGTACTGGACTAATGTTAAATTTCCAAGAATTTCCATCTCTGACCTACCTTTAAAGGTCAATGCAAAGCACTGCCACATCTCGTTTCCTGGAACTGGTTCTATTTTTAGATTTTCAAGAATAGACCAACTTCCAGGCCCTACCCCTCTAATTCATCCCCCTCCTTTTAACCTAGAAAATGTCTAATGGATTTTGATCCCACCCGCTCCTTTTGACATAGAAAAAAGGCAATAAAATTTGAAATTTGAATGAGTAGATATATTTTTTTAATATTAATAATATTAAATTATTAATTAATTAATAATACACAGTTATTCTTTTTTGGATACGAAACCAAATAAGCCTGAAATGGAAATTAAATAAGATTTAAAACCCATAAACTGTATTTACCATATTTTTAGCACGTGGTTGGTTATGGATTTGTGTTTTGAAGTTCATATCTATATGTCTATCACCACGGTGGCTACGCTTGTGTCAACCGAATTAAGTAAAGGCAATGTAGAGCCATACTTACAAACTACTAATTAGTAAAACTGACAGCCAACCTGTTAGTAGCATTGATCACATTTAAGAGACATATATATTACTATAATTAGTACTAAGTCTGTGTTATGTGTGTGTTGAGGGGAGGGGGATTCGTGGGCGCATGTGCGATTGTATATGAGCGTCTCTTAAATTCTACGATTTATAATAATAGTTTGATGTACCTATAAAATATTGATAATTTAAATCACATTAAAAGTTGATGATCTGATAATAATAACCAATTCTTAATTTACTAAATAAGATGTCTTCAAATCAACGAAAAGTACATAATGAATATTTTCGGAGGTACGTTTCGTGAATAATATATATATATATATATATATATATATATATATATATATATATATATATATATATATATATATATATATATATACAGTATGTCCCCGGATAGACTTTAAAAGAGGAAAATTCTCTTGTTTTTGATTTCTCAGAAAATTTCATTCTTGATGATTTGCCCTGCTTGTTTTCAAACCCCCGAAACCCAAATTACTTTCTATTTTACACGTACGGTTCTCGAGATAATATCATTTTTCTTGAAAAATTGGACTTAGAATGCTTTTCCTAATTTTTAGAAGTAACTTTAGTAGGCGGATTTCATTGAAAAACACCACTGACAGAAATTGTCAAATGTGATAATTCTGTTGAACTGCAAATTAATTCATGCTAATTTGAATTGTATGCTATAATGTTGACTTTACAATAAAGAATTTATCTAATTCAATGTTACGGAACTGGGGAAGAGTGCTACCGAGTTGTTATCAGAAAATTCAACCAAAAATACCCGGAGGTTGCCATTTCGAATGCCGGAGCAAAAAACTAAATTCCTTCAAACAGGCTCGGTTTTAAACCTAAAGAAGCCAAAGAAGTTGTTCGATGAAGAAGATGCTGCTACTGTTCTCGCCGTTCATTCCGCAACAGAAGTTCCAAGGTTGTCTTTAAGAAGGAGGGGACTACGAATTGGGATAGGTAAATCTCATTTACAAAGAATCTTCAAAGAGAACAAAATTTTACCATTTAAGCCGCAATTTAGGCAAACTTTAGGGAACGGTGATTGAGCCAAACGTCTGGATTTTTGTTTGGAAATGGGCAATAGAGTTTTGGAAGATTCAAATTTTCATAAACGAATAATGTTCTCCGATGAATCGACCTTTTCAACTAACGGAGTCGTTTCCTCCGAACATTGCTGTTGCTGGAGTAGGACGAATCCAAACTTCCGAATTGCTAGTCGCAGACAATGTTTGAAAAAGTTAAGTGTGGTGTGCAGTTTTTGAGAATTTCATTTCATTTTACCATCAATTGTTAAATGTATTAATTAAAACTTGTGAGACCAATTTGATGTTTCCTTTGAAATAAATCAATTTACTTCAAAAAATTAGGAAAAGCTCGAATTTTTCAAGAGAAATGATATTATCTCGAGAACCGTTTGAGTTAAATAGCAAGTAATTTGTGTTTCGGGGGTTTGAAAACAAGCAGGGCAAATCAGCAAGAATGAAGTTTTCTGAGAAATCAAAAATAAGAGAATTTTCTCTTTTTAAAGTCGATCCGGGGACATATTTATATATATATATATATATATATATATATATATATATATATATATATATACAAGTAAGTCATATCGGATAATTATCCCTTAATTGGTGGCATCTGAACTTCGGCCCAGACAGGGTCTCAGATTCTCATGGAAACAAGGTAAATTATTTGCATACATCGGAAAATTGAAAACATAATGTGTTCATAGTATCTTTATTGTAAAAAATATTTCTAATAAAAAAAAATAAATACTTTTCAAGGAGCAATACAAAATTCATAAAAAAAATGACATAAATGAACAGTAGTAGCAGAATAGCAACACATTTAGTAAAAAATATATAAACGTCTGGAATTATTTGTAGATTAGCATTATGATGATGATTAAAGAATATGAAAGATATAAAATGTTAATCACAGACTTTAACAATAAAAATATTGGTAGAGCCCTAAGTTAGGTAACAAACTTACTCCTTTTTTATCCTTCCCATCGACAACGCGAGTTATGTTATTTGTAATGTTGTAAAACCCTTAAGTCCTATACGTATACTTCTACACCCATGGCTACAAATTTTATCTACTTAACAGTTTGGGTGATAACTAGAAGATTTTGTGCCTTATGCTCAGTCGAAGATTAAAGTGGGCCAGGTTCATAAAATTATCGATTTAAAGTGGTTTTAAATCTTTAACATCCAAATACCTAAAGGTTTATCATCATGAGTGGCCAATCGGTACATCATTGGACCTAACACTGCAGTAACTTTTGTTTCAGTAAATTTTGGAGCTAACTTTTGAGTATAATTTTTTGTCTCATCAGATAAGGTAAAATTCTTTGTCCAAACTAGATCGCCGACGTTTAATTTTAAATGACGACGTCGCAAATTGTAAGATTTTGAATTTCATTCGTAAGCGGCATATAAATTTTATTTTAAATTCTTAACAATAGGTGAAAGTTCATTTAAATCTTAAACCAATCGTTCACGGTTGTTAATTGATAAATCATCCGCTTTAAAATCTTTTAATCGCCCATAAAAATCCCCAGTAATCGGAACGGTTCGACCAAAGGGCCAAAAAGGAAGTGAAAATTTAGTAGAATCATGAACACCGTTACCAATAACATGGGCAATTGTGTAAATTTCAGCATCCCATTCTTTATGATTATCTTTAATTTAAGATCTTATTGCAGTACCTACTACTTTATTAACTCTTTCAACAAAATTTACTTGGGGATTAAATTAACTTTGTAAGAATCTAATAGGTTTTTAAACAATGCACTCTTAAATTGAGGTCCGTTGCCAACCATACAAATTTGTGGTACACCGAAAACTAGAAACACAATTTTCAATGTAATGGCAAATGCCTTCGGCAGTAGCACTGCGTATTGGGTGAATCAGAGTAAATTAGCAAAATAGTATTACCATTTTTCGATCTGGGAAAGGACCTACTAAAAGGAAAAGAAACATTCTTCTCTTTACCCATAGGACCATAATGATTAAATTGTGAAGATTTACTTTGATTACAAACATTACAATTTCGAATGTATTTGGAAATGTTTGATTCCATTTTTGGTCAATAATGAAATTCTTTAATTTTCGAAAAAGTTTTAAAACGCCAAAATGTGCTGATATTTTTGCAAAATATTTTTCCTTAGACATTTAGGAGCTAATTTCCATTCCACTAAATTGGATTCAATATTTAACTCATTTGAAATAAATTTGTAAAGTTAATCGTTTTCAATTCTCCAATCGGGAAATGGTGCTCTTGAAAGTTCGTCAGGAACAACATTCAATTTACCTTTCCTATGAATGACCTCAAAATTAAATTGTTTAAGTTTAACACTCCATCGGGCTAATCGACCTGAAGGATCTTTTAAACTATTGAGCCAAATCAGTGAACGATGAACAGTAATTATTTTAAAATGTGTTCCTTCAATATAAGGTCTAAACTTTTGAATTTCAAAAATAACAGGTAGTAATTCCCGTTCAGTAATAGAATAATTTTGCTCGGCTTTATTTAAAGTACGAAAACCGTAAGTAATAACCTTTTCATCGTCTCCCTAACCTTGTGTTAAAACACAGCCAATACCATTGGAGGCATCGCATTGTAAATAAAATGTCTTTGAAAAATCTGGACTCGCTAAGATAGGAGCCTCTACTAATAAAGATTCACTTTTTAAAAATGAATCATTAGCTTCGTTGTTCCATGAAAATTTTTGAGATTTCTTTTTTACTTTAAGTAAATTGTTAATTGGAGATAAAACTGTGGATAAATCGTTAAAAAATCGTCTGTACCATGAGCACATTCCGATAAATCGTTTAATTTCTGAAAAAGTTTTTGGTTGAGAAAATTTTGAAATCGCATCCACTTTTGATGAATCGGTTTGAAGACCATTTTTATCAATAACAAAACCCAAATATGATAATTGTTGTTTTTTAGAAAATTCACATTTACTTAAATTAATATTTAATTTAGCATCGTTAAGCCTTTTAAAAACTTCTTTCAAAATAGAAATATGTTCCTTAAATGTACTAGAAAATATAATAATGTCATCTAAATAGACAAAAATCGATTGTGATAAATCATTACCCAAAATGGAGTCCATAAATCTTTGTAACGTATTGGGTGCATTGGTAAGTCCCATTGGCATAACGGTATATTCAAGTAAACCTCTACGTGGTACAGTAAAAGCAGTTTTTTCACAAATTTTGGGGTCTAAAGGAATTTTCCAAAAAGCTAGTATCTCTTAATTTATCCAAGATGTCGTTTAAAAATGGTAATGAATTTAATTTTTTTTTCATCAAAGCAGACTCTAAACTCACCTGATTTCATTCGAATTAAAACCATTGGAGAATTCCAAGGGGAAGAACTGGGTTTAATAATTCCTTAGTCTAACATTTCGTCAATTTCTTTATTTGCATATTCCAACATAGCGGGAGATAGAGGATAATATCTTTGTTTAATTGGTATGGTATCACCAGTATTAATGGCATGAAAAATTTTATTGGTTTTACCCAATTTTGAATTTGCTAAAGTGTTGAAAATGTCAATAACTTGGTTCAATTCAGTAATTTGATCGGTATTAAAATGGTCGATACTTTTAATCATCGAAAAACTTGTTTCTACAAAATTTGTAACAAAAGAATATCCACCAAATTTACCTTTAATTTAAAATAATTGACAAAAGTCTACTCCCAAAGTAGTGTAATAGTGGTAATAGTTTCAGAAACAATACTGAAATTGTTTTTGTAATACTATTTTCTCATTTATAGTGTACTATAACAAAAATTTCTATTTTACGTCTTTACATCCAATTCAACATTCGTTAATTTTTCCACTACACACTCATGTGAACATGAATCCAAGTACTTACAAACGTCATGTAAACATTAGTAACAATAGGAAAGCATGCTGATCTGAAGAATAAAGGTCGGAAATAATGTTGTATTAACTAGCTATTCAGATCTATTATTAGGCTCGAGAAGCGTTTAATGCTTTATTTTGAAAATAAATTATTGGAAATGGAGAGAATTAATTAACACTAGTTACTTTCTGACGTAACGTTTGAATCAAATCAGATCGGATAACAATTATTTACATAAGCAAGATTCAATGATACATTGTTACGTTGATGACGTTTGGAAAACAGTCTATTACACAATCACCTACAAAATAAATGCAGTAATTGCAATATAAAGAACTAAAAATAGCTTTTCAAGTTTAGTCATTCTTGTTACAATCGAGTTTTGTTGAAACTTTTTAAATACTCAATTACTAGTTCGCGATAGCTAAAAATTTCCAATTAAAACCTAAATATTTATTAAGTAAATTGATCATTATAAATTACGAATTTTTTTTTAGCTCTAACATATTGACATACCTTAATGTATCTAAATAGGGTGTAACACAAAAAACAAAGAGTACCAGGACATAAAAAATGCCACTGTGTACAGATTTATCCGATGAAAGTGTCACTTGATATCTGTGCTACTTCATTATATCTCTATATTTCAGAGTAAAGAACTTTAATGTTTTTACCTGCCAACCTACATAATTATATATATATATATATATATATATATATATATATATATATATATATATATATATATATATATATATATATATATATATATATATATATATATATATATATATATATATATATATATATATATATATATATATATACACGTGAGTCCCATAAGTTATGTCTAAATTCATTTAAAGTTCAAGGGTCTAGTTTTTGGAGAAACGCTCGGACACGTCGATTTTTATTGTTGACTGGGGTTTCGTTAGTGGTAAAATTTTGTATATAGAGTAGCCCAAAAATTACCAACTGGATTTTGTCAAATGGAAACACCTGTTTTTTTTATTTCATTTTCTGAATCTGCTTTGAACTCTGAGTAAATCTCACGTACCATGTCCTATACCTATAGTCAACAGATCTAGAGATACTTAAGAAAAAAAAAGTAGTATTTATAAAACTATCACGAACACTTGCAAAATAATCGTATCCAAGGTGATCCATAAACAATAGGTACAGTTTTCATTTCGTTGTGTATGTCAATTTATTTCTGACGTCGTATTTCAACACGGCGTATTTTTGGATAAAACATTTCCTAATAGGTGGATAGGAAGAAGAGGACCTATAGAATGGCCTGCTAGGTTGCTACGTGTCTAACCAGCATGTAAACATTTTTTGAAAGTGCACTCGACTAGACTCAGACGTACGGTCGTTTGACCGCAGAGCCCTTGGATGCGTGGGGTTTTGGAGGTTTGCTACAATGTTGTTGACGTGGTTAGACAGCCACTAAAGGATAGGCGCCAAAGGTTTTAGTCAGGAAAGGGATAAAAGGAAAGAAAAAGGAAAAAGAGGAGTAGAGTAGGGACAGGCCCTGTAAAACCTGAAACAGGTAGTGCTCTAAAAAAAAAAGAAATAATTTAAAAGAGAGACAAACTTTTACCCAAACAACCAAACAGTAACCGTATATTTAATTTAATTTAAACTCACATTAATAATTGTCGAATAAATGTCGAACGTAAACAATAATGATACTATGCTAGTTTTCCCCCAAAGTATTCATAACAATCTTAACTAACAAAATAATTATAATTCAGCCCTGACGATGGCAAGTGGTGAGCCGTCGCAGATGCCCACAAAGAATAAAAAAACTAAATATATTCAGTTCGTTAATCGAACCCTAAACGTAAAAGAAAAGTTTCGTTAATTGTGCCGCTCCCGACGGTTGTAGTACTTACAAAACGAAGCCGAAAGGGCGAAGGTAACCCATAAAGTGCGAACTAAAATAGATCCACACTGAAAATAGTAGTGCTTAATTTTTAAACGGCTTGCCTACGTTCCACAAAATAGAATTTAAATCCCCAATGATTTTGATTTCGGTTTCTTTAATTTTATTAAAACCCTTAGGAGGTGGTATTAACTAGAAATATCTGGATAGTCTGTTCAGTGCAAGGCATAGAATTGCAGCAAGACATTCAATAGTACAGAAATTTTTATTACAGCAAAACTTGCTCTGAACAAAGTTATCCGTAATGACAAATAATTAATATTAATGAAAGACAAAGTACAGAAAAGTTACAAAATTCTAAATTTGATATAAATATATATATATATATATATATATATATATATATATATATATATATATATATATATATATATATATATATACAGTTTCAAACAATGACTGTAATTCATATGACCTCGATATCTGTTCCACCCTGTATAATGTATTGTAAACACAGGAGCTTCAACGCGCAACTACCGTGTGAAGGTAGTGAACTAAGTAGGTCAACGTCCCAGTGAATAATAGGTGTGGTTTTTTCTTCTTTTGTAGGCAGAAATTAATTACAAATTGAACAAATCAAACTCTAGATTATTCAACCCTTTAGCCTCCAGCAAAAGAATGTTATAACAAGGATTGTAAATTATAAATTTTGTTGCAAGTAAGTAAATAAGGTTAAATACCGAAGGTAACCTAACTCTGTTGTACGGATTTTAGGAATACACTGTTCATTACACAAATCCTGTATATATTGAATAATAAAGAATTCTGACCTTTGATGGAGAAATACCAAACTGTAAATGCCCTTCGTGTTTCGAAGGTGGTAGTTACTTTGTGAAACCAACACAGCTAATCAGTAGCTAAGAGCCAGCATACCAGTATGAATAGGTACGGAGGTGATCGGTAGTGGATTCCAATTTGCTAGTTACGTATATAAATAAAGAATAGCTGTTTATTTCGCCGGTATCAAGGCGCTGAAAGTGATACAAGTAAGTACGTTACTAATTACCTTACACAAGCATACCTTTTTTAGATGTTTAGAGCCGATAGCGATGATTTCGCTTCAACAGACTTATGTTATAAATTTAATTAATCTTGCGAAAGTGCCTAAATGAAAGAATCGATTTACTAAAGGTTGTCGAACATGTGTTAAACTTACCCGAGGATGTGAAGATTGAGAATTTCAATAAGATCCGCTTGTAAAGCGTCAGTAAAGTTTTATACCAAAAACCATTACATTATATGAAAAATTTTCCAAAGAAACGATGCTTAAACATCTTATAAACGGAAGGAAAAATTTTTCTTGAAGATCAATCTCCCCATCGGTTAAGTAAAGAAAGATCAGGAACAACGCCCTAACAAAAGCAATATTGCAAACCTGTCAAAACTATTCAAACTAGATAAGAATGTTAAAACCAAATTTTGATAAATAAATTTTACAGATATCTAATTGTTGTCTTTTAAAAACAAGATTCCTCTTCAAACTCTATTAAATGACCCTAAATCTTCGAGATGGCGCAAATTGTTTAAATACCAAATTTATATCTATAAAGGAATAAAAAGATGTGTACGTTAAATAAATTAGTTTAACTGTAGAGGTGCGAAAAATAATTTTTGAGGTACGAAATTAAAAACATTCCACCAACGAATAAGGAAATATTTATATTTAGATGTAACTAATTAGTTCATTAGTTCATTCATTAAGTAAAGTAACGGAAGTTATCGAAAATACACGTTATTCACATAAACACGTAACAGATCCCCCAGCAAAATTGAGACCTCCGTAGAGGAACTGTGTCAAAAGAAAGGTTAAAGTAAGAAGGAAGTTTGAGTGTAAATTACTCAGGACCCACACAAAAGCCCTAAAATCCCATTATTCCCCACCCCAAGTATTTCGCCCAACCCCAATATATATATATATATATATATATATATATATATATATATATATATATATATATATATATAAGTAAAAAGCAAACCCCTGCGAAGAAGTAAACAACCCTAAGCCATTCCCAACCCGAAGCAAACAAAGAAAACCCAACCCAAAGCACAAAAGAATACGAAGATAGAGGAAGAAAGTTAAAAGTGGACAACGTGACGCATATCCCACCAGACAGCTACCAAACGCACAACTCATCCACGCCACGAAAGAGCAACCTGACTCCAACTCCCACGTGAGTCCTTCAGCATTCAGCCGGTACTAGGAAAAAAAAGAAAAAAAACACAAATAAAAGGAGAGCATATCGTAAAGCGATAATACTTCAAAAAAAATTAAAACAGGAGAAGCAAAAAAAAAGGTTTATTACTACGGTTAAGGAAGCAAAGCGGATAAGGATAAGGTGATTTGGGGTAGGTAGGTTGTCTTCGCCCCAGTCATTCCAATAGACAAATAACACGTGGTATACACGGAACCGAAAGCACCTGAAAGAATAGTAAAAGAGGAAGAAATAAAGGAAACCCAACCCACAGGAAAAGTTACCCACCCTCAGCCGAACTTAAGGGCCGGCGGCCTAAAATCCCCCCCAGAAGGAAAGAAAAAAAAATCTCCCATCCCAACCCACAGGAAAAGAAAGCCCAAAATTTTGCCCCCCTTGCCGAAAACGTGAATAAAGGAGCCCCTTAAAGACCCCAACTCAACCCTATGCCACCATGAACTAGCACAGATGAAATGGCATAGGTGCTATTAAGAAATAGTAGGAGAGAAAGAAGAAATCACATTTGCGGCGAAAATTTTCCCCATTGACTCTGATTCCCGGGATCCCGTGGTCACCGAAGCTCGCACGGGGAAGGCGTACCCATCCCGTTCCTCTTAGCTCCATTCATACAAGCATTCATCCAGTAAAGTGAAATAGGAAGGTAGAGTAGATTTAGATCAAAGACAGAAGATAGGAAAGTGAATGAAAGGGCAAGTCTCCAGAGATCCCCTGAGGAAATTAGTAGGGAAGACCCCGGAGAAATGCAGACAGGAGGAGAGAAGGGACCGGATGTAGAGGTCATGGAAGACGAAGGAGAGGTCTCCGTAAAAGTGGCCCGCCAGTATCGCCCAACCAACCGCCCATTACGAAAAGAGAGAGCCAAAGGAAAGCCAAAACGTCACAATAGTAAAAAAAGGAAGTAAGGGTTTAGCTAGGAGGTTTGTGTCTTTTGCGTCGTTTAGGATAGCGAAGGATCGATCAGGACGAGAAAGAGGACAGGAGGACGCCAAGTGCACGGAGAAATCGGACTCAGAAGAATCATCGGCCGGTATATGTGGCTTTAAATCTTTGACGTGATAAACCCCGAGGATTTACCAACAGAATCTTTGAGTCCAGGAAGATAACACTCGTTTTATTAGGAAAGGACCAGTAAACTTTGGAGCGAGTTTCGCATTAAAATGCCGCGCCGCGTCTGATAACACGTAGTTGCGTTTCCACACCTTATCTCCGAGTTTAAATTTAACCGGTCTACGTCGTAGGTTATAGCGTAGATGTTGACTTTGATAAGCTTTAGCCAGTCGTTTATTGATATCAGTGTGAATAGAATCGAACTGACGAACTAGTTTATTGTCGGAAAGTTTTCGCGATCTGGGTCTAATAAAGTAGAATCTGGAGAAGGTGGTGGACCTAAAAGGTCGCCAAATAAGTTCTGTTCGCGTCCAAATAAAGCGTAATAAGGAGAACAGCCAATAACTTCGTGCTTTGCAGAGCGGATAGCACAGCCAATTTTGTTTAAATTTACGTCCCACTTACGTTGGTTCTGAGTGGTATAGGAGGAGATTAAAGTTTTAGGACTCGGTTAATTCGTTGCGCAGGATTCGCTCTAGGATGGTATTTAGCGTTGAAAAGGATAGTGGTTCGATAATCAGAACATAATTTCATAAATTCTTTGCTGCGAAACTGTACACCATTATCGCTAATAATGTACTGTGGAGTACCAAATAGAAGAAAAATATTGTCTTCCACGGCTTGACACACCGCAGAAGCAGTAGCATGGCGTAAGGGAAAGAAACAGGCAAATTTCGTAAAGCAATCCGCTATAACTAACACAAAAGCATGTCCTTTAGAGGACCTAGGAAGAGGACCGACGATATCCAAACATAAAATTTGCCAAGGCTTAGTAGGTTTGGCTCTTGGTGCTAGAAACCCCGGTGGAGCAGACTGTTCAACTTTATGTGCAGAACAGACAGCACATTGCCGAATATAGCGAATGACATCTGCACGAAGTGCAGGCCAGTAGTAATGAATAGAAATTTTAGCAATAGTTTTAGTAACTCCAAAGTGACCAGAAGTTGGAAGATCGTGGTTTTCAGAAATAATACGTTTGCGTTGTTCTTTAGGAACGACTATTTTCCAATGGGCCGAAGAAGAATCTGAAGAAGAAAATTTGGAACGTTTATAAAGGAGTCCATCCTGTACAACCCAAGAAGGATATTTTCTAGGAATGTAGAGATACGAGAAATTGTTTTAAACCATTTATACTGAACAGGCAGAGTGACTAAAGAAGTTGAAGAAGTATCAATACAGTCTATTTTCGGAACTGATCTCGACAGAGCGTCAGGTACTATATGTTCTTTACCTTTACGGTGGATAATCGAAAAGTCGTGCTGCTGCAGGCGAATCGCCCAACGACAAAGCCGTCCAGTAGGAGTCTGTAAGTTATTTAACCATATCAAAGAATGGTGGTCAGTAACGACGGTAAAGTGAGAACCCTCAATGTAGGGACGAAGTTTCTCAATAGCCCAGATAACAGCCAGACACTCTTTTTCCGTAGTGGAATAGTGACGTTCAGCCTTAATCAAAGATCTACTAATATAACTGACTACCTTTTCGCCAGTAGGAAATTGTTGACAGAGTACAGCACCGATACCAAAGTCAGAGGCATCTGTTTGAATGACAAATGGTTGTGAGAAATCAGGACAAGAAAGAATAGGAGCTGACACTAGATATTCTTTTAAAGAAGTAAAAACGGTTTCGCATTCAGAAGTCCAAACAAATGGAGCATTCTTTTGAGTAACTGAAGTTAGAGGTTTAATGACAGAAGAAAAGTTAGGTATGAAACGACGATACCATCCCGCCATACCGACTAAGCGACGAACATCAGAAACATTTTTAGGAACAGGTATTGAGCAAACTGCAGAAACTTTTTCGGGATCTACTAAAAGTCCATCCTTATTTCATCGATTTTCTATAAGGACGCTGAGTGTTCCAGTTTGTTTATAAATTTAAGACCATTTTAACAGAGGTTAGGTTCAAATCAATATCTTACATACGAATTTTAAATCTTACTTCTACATCCATAAAACTGGTTTCAAATCCGAATATTAAACCCGTTTCCGATATTACTTAACGCTTTAGTAATTGGGAAGTAATTGAAATCTGTTTATGGATTTGCTTGTAAACGTATTAATAACTACTTCGCTGACCTGATATTAGTTAAAATAAAAATGAAGTGTGTCATTAAAACTGGAAAAGAAAGTCAACTGCATCCTGCATGTTGAATAAGCTGTACAAGTTGAGAACCAACTCAGGAGTAAATAGAGTTTAGGACAACCTCAAACTGTCTAATCTTATGCTAGAAACAGTGCTCCCACTTCCCGTTAGACTGGAAGTCGGTACTTAGTCGCTTATTTTAAATGGAACAGTCCGTATATTAATGCATTTTTGGATTCTATGTCGAATGTTAAGGTAAGTTTGTTAAATAAACTAGATACGAAATTTCAGTCGTTTTAAAAAAACATTTTTCTAAAAAATTGACAGATGCGGTCTTAGTAATAACTCGTTAATTGTTCTGTTCTTGTCAAACAATTTGAATAAAACTTTGACGTGTTGTAGGCAAAGGTCTATTGCAACAGTCTGCAAAAACTGACATTTGTGTTTTCATAAAAATAAAATTATGAATGTCTAAACTTGACTATCAAGAAATGCAAGTTACTCAAAAAATCACATGGAAACCCTTATTTTTATTACTCAGATCGATTTAACGTCAAAAATTAAGGTAAGTCTGTTTAAAACTTGATTTGCCTAAACGGAACAGTTTCATACTTATTATCAAAAAGTCCCAATTTTAAAATTTGTGATAAAAATGAGCTACATACTTAAATCTAGTATTCCTTGTTCGTGTTCACCATGGAAACCAAATAATTGAGAATTGAAATAAAGAAAAATGTTTGAAAAAGTTACTGCAAAAAATTATAAAATTGATAATTTTGCGATTCAAAAGTCATTTTTGCCAAATATAAGTTATTACAACATAAGTGTAAAATTTAATACTTCATGAGTAAATCGAAAAGACTACTTCTTACTGCGGAGGTAGTAACTACATACTTATCAGTGCATTCTTACACGATAAGGTCGCTTATTTAGTATTTCTTCCTGGTGATCAAATGTAAATTAATTTACAATAAATGTTCAAAATGTTGCCCGTTAGACGCAAGACATTGTTGAACCCGTCTTATAACGGCTTCATTTGTAGCCCTTTGAATTTCTTATGGAGAAAGAGAATTGAAGGAATTTTGCACTCTGGGTTTGCAATGCAATCTTCTTTAGTCGTTAGTAGTGTAGCACAAACAATATTTTTAATTCGACCCCAAAGATAAAAATCCATTGGCGTAAGATCAGGTGACCTAGGTGGCCATGAAAAGGAACCATTATTGGCAAACCAACGATCTTCAAAAATTTCATAAAGTTTCATGGAAACTTTATGGTGTTGTGAGGGGGCGCACCGTCTTGTTGGTACCATAAATTTTCCCTTTCTAGATTTAATCGGGGTTGAATTCGAGTGTTTAATATCTCAAGATAATTTTCTCCTAGAAATTAAATTTGTAATCATAAATCGCAACAATCAACTATTTTAAACCTCTCAAATTTTCGTTGTAAAAATACACGTCAAAGATTGCGTTATTCCGAATCGCACAAAATACGTTAAAATTCCAAATTTCCTTAAATGGCATTCGGGAATTGGATTGCTATATAGTATTGCGAGATTCGGCGATTAAATATGACAATTTTCGTAAATTTAGATTCGTCCGTCCATATGATATTAGTCAAAAATTAGGAATTTCTTGTATTTTGAGCAAAATTGTTTCACAAAATTCGATACGTTTCAAAAATCTGCTCCTTTCAAATTTTGAACTAATTGTAAACAGTATGGTCTAAACTTATGTTTCTTAAGAATTCTTCTGATAGTTGTTGGTGTTAAGCCAATATCTGTTTTCGCGTCGTTTATGGAATTACAAGGATAGGCACGGAAATATCCTAAAGTTATAACTTCATTCTGTTCGTTATCAATAGCAGTTTTTCTGCGAGGCGCAGAGTGTTTAAATGTGCCAAACTGTTCCAAATTTTGAACCACACGTCTTATTGTATATGCTGATGGGCGGGGGCGCTCAGGATAGCGTTCGATAAATGTTCTTACTGTTCGTTTTACAACTCTATGACATTCTCCGTGAATTAAAATTAAATTCAAATAATCTGTATTATAATATTCAAGTCGAGCCATTTCATCAAGAAAAACACAAACTGTCAGCAATTTTATTAGATTATTGACTACAAAAGAAAAACAAAATAAATAAGCATCTTTATCGTGTAATGATGCGCTGATAAGTATGTATTACCTCCGCAGTAAAAAGTAGTTTTTTTCGATTTACTCATAAAGTATTAAATAAAATTTTTTTTCAAATTCGATATACAACATAAGTGTAAAAACACTTATGTTGTATATCGAATTTGAAAAAAATGACAGAACATTTCTGCATGTTGAACAAGCTGTACAAGTTGAGAACCAACTCAGGAGTAAATAGAGTTTAGGACAACCTCAAACTGTCTAATCTTATGCTACAAACAGTGCTCAGAACCCTCTGCAGCAGTATCTAGGATCCACTTTTACTGATACTTGGTATAACCAGTATCTCAGGGTGAAATTTTGGTTAGTAAGGCGTGCCCTTTTACCGTGGGGTTGACCCCTTGAAAATATGCCTATAATAAACGCATTACTAACAATAGGGTGTGCTTTATGGCTTTCCGTCATCTTACTTGCTTGAGCCATCTTGTTTCTGAGTCTCTTTCTGGCTTTCTGTCAACTTGTTTTCGCTATCTTATTTCCGTGTACCCGTTTTTAGTCGTCTTGTTTACGCACCGAAACTTGTTGCTTCAAATCAACATCTTACACTTTCATCATCATATTTTTGCATCTAGGATCCTCTGACTGAAACTGGTTTCAGATCATTATACAGATAAGCCGAATAAGGCGACAGGCTTGAAACAAATCCTGAAAACATGTTTGTCGGCAGAAGCTTATAAGTGAACTAAGGTGATCATGTTGAAATAAATTCTTGAAATTTGTTTATAAATCTAAGGCTCTTTTTACAAAGGTTAGATTCAAATAAGCATCTTAAATCTTGTTTCTATATCTAAGATCTTTTAATAGCAAGTGGTTTCTAACATTATTTAGCGAATATAATAATTGTGAAGTAATTAAAAGCTATTTACGGATTTCGTATAGGACTATAACGACATATTACGTGATGAATATTTCCGATAAGACAGCACTTGTATGTAAAATAATATAGAGGCTGATTTTAAGTTTGGTTACAAAATATATATATATATATATATATATATATATATATATATATATATATATGTATAGGTTTTACTGGTTTTGCTTAGCTGTTTTATTTCTTTCGGCAATTGTTGTTGAATTCCAGACGTAGAGGGCTGTTTGTTAAGCTGAAAAATAATTTTTTGAATAAAATCCAGTTATGTAATGGTAAACTATGTTTAGCAACCCTTTAAGGTGATTGTATTTTTAATTATGTAATGACAAATATACCTTTTACATTTGTAATTACATAAACAGTAACTTAAATCAGATTAATAGTTTCACGGAAAAATCTATTTGTGTAAATATAATTGATTGATTACAAAGTTGAACGATGTTATCCGAAAAACGAAAGTATTTCAATAACGTATTTACTATATTTGAGTATAAAAAGTCAAAGACGTTTCCATATGGAATAATTGAAAATAACAACTCATCATTTAATCGATCTCCTTTTATTTGCTACTTAAAATTGGCTTTCTCTTTTTAATAACATTCCTATTAGCTATTTGAGTATAAAAATTCCATATGATATAATTAACCAGATATTTAATTATTCAGCCGTTATTCACACCTTAAATGATTACCGATTTGTGAAGTTGTTCAACTAATTAAAATATCTTTATGGTTTTAGATTCGTAAGATGATCAAAACGTTTAACATGTAAAACTAACCACAGAATATATTCCGTTATCTGTATCCTCATTATGACGGTTTTTGGGCTCCGGATTTGCTGAAATTTATTTATTGTTTACGATCAGGTGTGCAATTACACATTCGCATTTTGTATAACTAGGTTCCTAATTATCTGTTTATGTAAAATCCACTAAGGATGTTTCATTATTACATTTTTGAACGATAATATTATTTTTAAAGATATGACTTTTACTATTAACTTATATTTTATTTGTTATTGTTCATAAAAATGCTGTTAAAAATTTTAATGTGTTATTGTCCTTCTAGGTTTACGTCATAAAGAAACTCTGCATTACTGTCAGCTGTTATTCTGTAGACTAGATCTCAGGCCTTTTGTTTAGTTAATTAGATAATGGTATGAGTGTTTCGCTATTTTAAAATCGATACCGTTAAGTGGCACGCATTTATAGATTTAAGTTTTATAGTTATTGATTTGCATATAATAAACTATTAAAACCTTGTATCTGTGATATATTAATTGCCTATGAGTTGGCATGGGCCTAGTATTAGAGTGATACTTCAAATTTCAGGTTTTCCCCTTCATAATAATTATAAAAATCTACATCTACTTTTTTAAAACATATCATTAGATGGAGTCACGCTCCACGTTATCGTTATCGAACACGATCACGATCACGATCACGATGACGATGACGATGACGATGACGATGATGGCCATGACGATGACGATGACGATGATGGCCATGACGATGACGATGACGATGACGATCACGATCACGATGGTGATGACGATGACGATGACGATGACGATGATGACTATGACGATGACGATGACGATGACGATGACGATGACGATGACGATGACGATGACGATGACAATGACGATTCCGATGACGATGACGATGACGATGACGATGACGATAACGATCACGATGACTTGATTAAACTGCGCGCATGTATAAGTAAAATAGGAGTTTAGCAAGGTCATTGCTCATCTATGCGCTATTTCTTCAGTGTAGAAAGCGATAATTAGGAAAAATTGGGTACTAGCGAAGAAAAACGGCATGTATACTTTTACGTTTTTTTAAAAAATTGCGTTGCATTGTGCCCGTGCCTCCCTCCCACATTTTAAATTCTGAATTACTAAAGTAGAGATTTTACAGTTATAAAAGAGTTGGTAGAGGTATTATCCGGTACGTTCCCTTCCCCATCCCCCACTTTAGATTGTTCGCATCTGCGCTAATTCTGAAGTACTAAAGTAGATACTAATGAGGGATAACAGGATACTAGTATCCGTAGCCCACCACCTTAAATTGTTCACAACTGACTCAACTTTGAAGTACTAAATTAGAAATTCAGTATTTTCGAGTGAATATACTATATTACAGGAAGATGTTTGCTGTGCTATCGTGTCCTAGACGTCTCTAGATTGGATTGTTCATATTTGCGCTAAATTTGGAGTACTAAAGCAAGCATTTAAGCACAAACGGTACAAGCGAGGAACAATCGTTAGCAGATTTTACATTTTAAAAAATCTGGTGGGGTGCCATTGTGTCTACAGCTCCTTCACATTAATTGGGAATAGCTTATCAGATATACAAGTAGAAACGTGAATATCTTATGAACAAACGGGTGTACACGAGGAACAATCAAATGGACTTATGTTTGTTGGTATATTCGCATTGGGAGGCTACCATATGCATAATGTGTCTGCCCCCCCCCCCCCTTCAATTCTTAATAATTCGTTAGCCTTCAAATACAAACGAAACCATGCGACGAGGGGACTTGTATAAACAAGGTGCAAACAAATCATGCTATTTCAATTTACTAATTACCACAAAGGGGGACTATGGACGTAGGGTTCACTAATGCAACTGTCTAACCGGCGAAATTTTTGCACTTTAAATGATAAATTCTTTATTGTGTGGAAAAATAGGTGTTTAACAAGTTAGGATTACTTGATTTCTGTTTCGTTACAAAAAATACATTGTATATTTCTTGGTAATATAGCAGAAAAATGCAAATACAAGAGTACTTCAGTTCAACTCTGTGGTTTTTACTAACCACAAATATAATTTAAAATCTTTTCATTATTCCAATAACATAATTCGCCTTTTAAGAGAGTAGTTTTTTTTTGGAGAAAATTCCCAGTAGAAACACGATCAATTAAAGTTGAAAAATCTTTAACAATTTTAATAGATATTATTACTACTGACGAAGATAACTGTAAGTGTTATCGAAACGTTTAGATTGTATAATATAAAAATACACCATTAAGCAAAACTCACAAAGGTAAGTATTTTATTTACAGTTTGTATTTGTGTATCTTGGAAATAATTGTAAAATTTCTTGTATGATTCTAAACTTAATACATTTTGCAATTTGCAGGGCCTCTGTATTATTGTTAGAGAAATCAGCTGAAACTGAAGTTTTCAGAATCATCGAAGCGTGTAGTTCGTAAAATGCAAAATGGATCACGTTTACCTTATGTTATCGTTTGACAACCAGTAAAGCATTATAGAGGATCAAAATAGATAGGTGTATAATACACAGTAGTTGTAATAGCTCCCTTTATCGCAAATGTACAGAGAAAATGGTTTAAAATAGAATATGTCATAAATATTTATACACTACTTTTACGTGACGCTTAAAATAACGTTTTATTGACATTTCAATCCGCTATCTTTTTCCTGTGAGCATTTGCTGAACTGGCTTAGATTACGATAACTGAGAAGACACGTTTGTTTTATCAATACTATATAAAAATGGCAGCATAGTTTCATAATAGGATACGTTAGAATTTTTTAATGCTAGTCACTAATCAAATAAAGAAATTAAGTTAATAAACTGGCGAGCCAATCATAATTACCTAAGCAATTATCAATTTGTGTAAATTATGTAATGTGTGTTACAAAAAGCAAATTATATATAATGAGACATACTAACCTATTTCTCATATCGATTACAACTTATTTGAGTTGATTACAAATAACAGTAGAACTACAACAAATCTGATTAATAAATTTTTTATACCTTAAACTTAGAAGAATGAGATATAAGAAAATAGTTTTGGGTTTTTATCGACTCTGACTGACACCCTTGCTAGCGAATGAAAAGTGTGTTAGAAATTATTCATATAAGAACCTTTAACACTTCAGCAAGGAACGAAAAAAATATTGTATAGGACCATTATTTTATAACTAATTTAAGATTTTTAGGCAAGAAACATATATATGATAATCTCGTCTTCTGAAAGGGTTATATAATAAATCAAGCCTTGGCCCAATGAATGTTAATTATATCTTGAAAAAAATTGCAAGAATTTTTTTAACTAAAGTTGTACACATACAAAATGAAGAATAATTTTTTTTAAGCAAACATACTTGTCCTCAATTTTGGAAGTAAGTGCAATACTTTTGTTTAATATGTAATCAACTTTATTGAGGTTTAGAAGTAGGTCGATGGATTACGATTATAAATATTAATGTAGTAAAGTAGAACAGAATCAATCGATTTATTTTAATTTCAATAAGAGTAGACACAATACGCACATAAGAAAATGTTTAAAGTAATTCGTGTCTGTCTAACCTAAGATAGCCGTTTTGTGCTTACACATTTAAAAACACCCTTGACCACAATCTGCATGAAAATGCGTGACGTAAAGCTAAACACGAAATATGTCCATTAATCTTGAATATTTGTCAGATTACCACAGCAAATTTCATATTTATTTTAAAATGGTTTATCTTAATTTTCTTTTAAACTTTTTAAATATCATAATTAATTAGCAAAGTTTATTCAAAAAACCTCATAATTCGGTTATTACAAATTGTTCCCGTTGTCATACTGTTTAATGTAGGTCGTGTGAAAAGAACATTAAATGTGATCTTATTATAAAATTGGTGCATCATAGTAGACAACGTAATTATGCGGAGCTTTAGTTGTTCCATTACAGTATATCATTATGACGTGCTAGTGTTTTATGTGCGTGGAAGTATTGACAAAAAAAATCGTGACGAAAGCTAAGATGCTAGCAGTACATGGACACCACTTTCACTTTTTGACCTTGGGGATTCCCAAGGCCGCCCCCGTGTAGGACGTATTTTTGACCTTGAAATCGACCTCGGGTTTGGTTTTAGAGGTAGTCTAAGGTTTGACCCCGGAGTTGGCCTTGAGCTGAAAATTCTATTCTAATAAAGGATCCTAGTCTTGTAAGATAGGAACCTGTTCGCGGTTTTCGCCCCTCTCATAGAAATTGTATTCTAATAATGGGGAGGAAGAATTAACAGTTGAGACATGTAAAGATGATGACAAATGTTTTTCATAACAAAAAGAAGTTATTTAATCTGTGTTTATTATTATTAACATTTATTAGGGTTGTTTTGATTTTTATCGAGGATATAAAAACCTAGTCCTTAAACGATTATGTTCTATGCAGTTTTTAATGTTGAAATTTAAGCGCTAGCTCAATTTTTTCAATATCTGAGGTTAGCATATTGTATTTATGATTATTAATATCTATCTGAGTTTCAATATCATTCTGATCTAGATAACTGTTTTTTACACTGTTTTCGTAATTGTTATTAAAATTATTATTACATTTCTTTTGAGTTCCATTTGAGGGTTGTGGCTTTTACCCATATACGAATTTTATTACAACATGCTTATTTTTACCTTGAGAAAGTCAACTTCAACATTATGCATAATTAAAAATGAGTAATTAAGTTGCCATGCCTTCAACGATTTCTACATTGAGAACGTTACATTATATGTACAAGGCCTAAGCAGAAATAAAATGCATTAATACGATAAATGGTTACACATATACGTTATAGTCTGTTTTACGCTTTATTGTGCACTCCCTTTAATAGTGCTATCAATTATAAGTAGAATATTAAAGGGCAACTGCTTAATTATATGCTTAAGGTTTAAGTGGAAAATAAAATTGCATTAATACGTTAGTTAATACACATGTTAATTAAAAGTAAATATTGAAGGTTGACAGTTAAAATTATGTGTACAAGGCCTAAGCATAAGATAAATGCATTAAATGGTTACACATATACGTTATAGTTGTTTGTTTTACGCAACATTGTGTGTTTTAGTTTAGGGATGACTTTTTTAAAATCAATTGCATTACTTTTCGCACCTAAATTAAATTACGTGAAATTGATTACTGATATGGGGTGTTATACTTTCGTTAAAGAAACAGTAAAAAAGCTTATAATTTCTGTTAAAAGTAACTACTCTTTATTTATATAGATCAGGGTCGCAAAAAGGTGCTACGTCTAACAGTAAATTATCGAAAACATCTTCCAGTCTAGGTAATCCATAATCTCCTATGTTAAATATTAGTGTGAAGACATTTTCGCCAGTCAAGACTTTTGGGATGGGTGCACTTCCCATTATGATCAAAATTAAGGGCAGCGTAATTATCACATAGGTAAAATTTTGCGACGCGAGGCTTTCGGCGAAGGCTGTTCCGGCAACCACCAACTCCAACCCTCCCCAAAGATAACCGAGATTGTAAGACAGGTGTAGGGCTACGCAACTTGCTCTCGGGTCTTTGTCCCCTTGCCGAGGCCTCATTATCGGAAAATTTTAATTTGTATTTTAAGTCTCTGCAGGTTACGATTGGAAATATGAATTTGTATTGTAATAAGGGGTATAATGCTAACTTTTAAGACAAATTTAGGGCTTAGCAACTTACTCTGAGGTCATCGCCTTTCAACCAAAAATTTTAATTTGTTTTTTGGCGCCACTATGAGGAGAAGTTTGAACTTGTATTATAATAAGGAGACCTAATGCTAACTTATAAGACAGGTATACATAGATCTTGGCAACTTGCTTTCGGGTCTTAGCCCTTGGTCCCTTGGCGGGAAATTTGAATTTGAATTTGTATTTAAGTGTTTACATACTGATTACTTATTGCTAGAAATTTGAACTTGTATTCTAATAAGGGGCCTATTGCTAACTTATAAGTTATAAGACAGACGTAGGGCATCGCGACCTGCTTTGGAGTCTTAGTACTCATGTCCCTTGGTGGGCAATTTGAATTTGCATTTAAGTGTTTATATTCTAATTACTTATTGCGAGAAATTTGAACTTGTATTCTAATAAGCGGACCTAATGCTAGCTTATAGGACAGGTATAAGGCCTCGCAACTTGCTCTCGGGGTTTAGATCCCAGGCCCCTTGGCGGGAAATTTGAATATGTATTCTAATATAAGGGACCCTAATGTTAACTTTTAAAACAAGTGTAGGGCTTCGCAACTTACTCTCGGGGCTTCCACACCTTGTCCTAACCGCTAGGTGTAAAATCTGAATTTGTATTTAAGTCTCTGCATTCTGTTTGGTTATGGCGGGGAATTTGAATTTGTATTCTAACGAGGGGCCCCTATACCTGTCTTACAAGTTAGCATTAGGGCCAGTACAAATATCTTTTGCAAGATAGATGAATTCCAGTATGGTTTTCGGCGTCTTATAGTAAAGACATCGTCTTAAGTTAAACAGATGCTATCAGTCGTTTTACGACACATACTTTTTCGGCGGAAATTTAACAAACTCTGTTTTCTTTTAGTTTAATTATTATGAGAAAATGTAGACTTTCACCACTATTAAACAATTTGAAAAACTTAACTGTGTTTTTTAATAGTGTATTTTTGTATTTATGTTTACACAAATCTAAACGTTTCTATAACACTTACAGTTATCGTCTTCAGTGGTAATAATATCTTTTAAAAATGTTTAAGGTATTGAAACAAATTTTTAAAATATGAAAATTGGAAACGCAAATAAGCCTGCTATTAATATATCACTTTGATAAACGTATAAAGCCAACTATGGAATATAATTTTAGTAAACAATAACTATGTCCTTAATAAACTATATATTGTTAAACTGTCTTGAAGGTGACAAATAAACCTGTAACGGTCGAAGGCTAACAGTGTTATAATATAAAACGAACTACATTGTGTTTTCACTGTACAATAACACTTGAATTTTTTAACAAAGTTATTTCTGTGTTAGATTTGACTGGATTTTTAATTGAGGTCAAGTTTCTATTTGTGAACGTTTTTATCAATTTCAAATTAAAGTTTTTCACAACTTTGCACTTATATCATAATTTGATTAAATTTTGTTAAACTTGTACTTTGATTATGACACTTTCCTTATTCGACTTCAACCGTTTTATCATCTTTTAAACAGTTTAACAATATTTAGTTTATTAAGGTTCTAGTTATTCTTTACTAAAATTGTATTCCATAGTTGGCTTTATACGTTTATCAGACTGATATATTAATAGCAGGATTATGCTTGCGTTTTCAATTTTCATATTTGAAAAATTTGTTTCAACATCTTAAACTTAATTACTACTGAGAACGATAACTGTAAGTGTTATCAAAACGTTTAGATTTGCATAAACATAAGTATAAAAATGCACCAATAAAAAACCCAAAAAGTTAAGTGTTTTAATTTTTATAAACTTTCGTACATTCTGTCCCGAAAATATGAGAAGACCGCTTTCTGAAAAGAATTGTTTAAAGTTATACAAGAGAAAAGTAGAACTAAACAGAGGTAAAAATAAAGGTAAAGATAATGTTAGTTGTGTACAACATAATCACTGTTTTTCTTCCTGAAAAAAGCAGTTTTACAAAAAAGATATTTCTTACGCAACCATTTAGAATTACGATTACATTTTTCTGCAGCCTAAATATACTTTCAGGTTACCTACAGAGCGGCCAACAAACACCACAACAAAACAAAAGTTGTGGAAATAGGCCGATCAAGTCAACCAATATGGGGCCACAGTTGCAAAAGACTAACAAATTTAGTAACTTGGTGTAACCCTGAAGTTAAGCAAGCAAATTCTATTGTAATAATGCAACGTTACTCGGTGAGGTTCCAAAGTTGAATATACTGTGGAAATAGCC
The DNA here is from genome assembly GCA_036346205.1 of Vesta saturnalis. Lineage (NCBI taxonomy): Eukaryota > Metazoa > Arthropoda > Insecta > Coleoptera > Lampyridae > Vesta > Vesta saturnalis. The sequence continues at coordinate 601,409 of JARFJB010000931.1, read as the reverse complement.
CGATCGATTCAAGTAGTATGAGACTACGTATAAAACGTTTATATCACAGAACAAAAAAATCAACGTGGGCTAAAGCAGCAACAAAACACTAATGCTGCATCTTGCGACGTACGGTAGCCCTGGGTAGTATACAACATATGGTTTATGCAGAGACATTTGTCGTGCAAATATGAATAAGCGCTTCTGTTTAAAATAATTTTAGCATGCCTTAGGTTTGATGATCCATTTACTACAGAAGGGATCGGATTCCCATGAATTGCATCTTCAATAGATTTCTCCAATTCTCAAAAATTTTACTTCATAAGAGATTGCGTAGATGAGATTTGGATAGAATTTCGAACACGATGTTCATGCCAAAAAAACTAGCCAAATATGGTATAAAAATTCAAGCTATTTATAATGCTTGCACCAGCTAACTTTCCAATGCTTATGTTTTCTCGGTTAAGACCAGAAGAAAAACCATGCCAATCAGTTATCCCGCTTATAACACCCATCGAATGCAATAGAAACGTCACCGCTGATAACTGATTTTCTTTTACACCACTGATTGAAGAACTCCACAAAGGAAAATTTACATTTAGGTTTAGTTTTAGTATTTTGAAAAAAATAAAATGGAATTTCAACAGACTTTTTTCTCAGAAAAAGTAAAGAAGTGCGAGATAGTATTTTTGGGTTCTGTGACAATGATAAGCAGGGTTTCAAATATTTATTTATTTATTTATCCATTTATTTATCTATTTATTTGTTTACTTATTTATTTATTTATTTACTTACTTACTGACTGACTTACTTATTTATTTCTTTAATCATATGTATTTCAAATAGTAATAATAGTCTGTACACGGGTCCGGAATGTAAAAAACCCTGGAAAGTACAACATATTTACAGCAAAACTAATTAACTATATTAATTATTAAAACAAATTAAAGCTGTTGTTCTTCCACCTTCAGTACATCACACCAAAAGAGTAGATCCTGAGAGTAGTTAACCGGAAATCATATTACACTGCAATATGACCAAAGGAGGGGTAGACAGCATGGATCATTTGTCAATTATTTATCACCCAGTAGATGTTGGGCCTGGACAATGGAAACCCTTACTACTTTTTTTTTCTTTGCAGCATGTAAAAAATGAGCAAATGAAGTTTACAAGTACTTATTTTGTTACAAATATTGGATAATGCTTTGGAACCAATTCCTTTAAAATAAAAAACCTAAATGACTCGATTACCTTCAGTAACAGAATAAAATACCGTTCGAGCAGAATAACAATTTTAAAGCAGCTGAGAGAAATTAACTGTAAAAAAAGCATTGAAAGTTATATCCACCAAGGATAAAAAAGTTGGTATATCCGTGTATTTGTTGTAAACATCCCGTTTGTTTGAGCTATCCCAAAAAAAAAATGTTAGGAGTGACACAGAAATAAACAGCGGAGTCTTTTAATTCCAACTTGATATGTTATACAACTGAAATGTGTATCAATTTATCATAATAGAGTATCGAACCCAATTAAAAACATCGCCAAAGAACGTAGGGGTCCATCAAATTCCAGGTGTCGGTAAATGTGACCACATAAAATTGTCAGATTAATGGGTCGAATCATAACGAGAACAAACTCACAAAACATGACCTATTTTAGCTTGTTTTTCTCAATGGAACGTGGATATTCCCATATTATGGTAAGGATACTGTTAGTTAATTAGAAAAAGTGGCAACAATGCCTTTTACCGTAAATTATTGTCAGGCTATGTACATTTTTAAAACATTTAGCGAGTTTAAGTTGATTTAATGCTGTAGTTGTGTAGTTTTCCACTTTATTCTAATGGCTGTAGCAAAAAAAAAAATTAAAACAAATTGTACTCATGGAAATATATTACCGTCACTATCCAACAACAACAATCGACCATGTTCCGTGAAGTTTCAGAAAACAACATGAGAATTAATTAAAAAGAAAAAAAATTGGATCTTCTTCTGAGCGTATATACAGGGTGTTGCGCGAAGAGTTTTGATTAAAAGTAATGGCGGATACAGTTATGTAAAAAATCTGACATTACGAAGCTGTAGGTTTTGGATGACGCTGAGTTCATATAATATTGTCCTGAATGTGGCACTTCCGGTTATACCGGAAATAGACGTCAACTTTGTTATTTTAAATGGAACCTAACATTTTTTATTTTATTTTCGAATTCTACATGAAATTATAGATAACATTTTTGCACAATGCCCTATACCAAAAATGAAGTATTTTCGAGATATTTCAATTCCTTTTTAAATTTTGAAAAAATCCTAGTCCACATTGAATAACGATATCTCCATTAATAACGAAGCTAGTGACGTGAAATTGTAACCAATAGACAACAAGCGCTTGCCCGTTAACTCCATATATCCAGTTCAATGATATTTCATACAGGGTGTTTTAAACTTAGCCGCCAACATGCACAATTTAAATCATTTATCAGTTGCTTACTTTAAATAGAACACCCTGTATTTTATTATATTTTCCGCTGTATTTTTTTAAGGTAATTCGTTTGGTATCAGTATTCCCTATACCTAAATCTAACCACTCTTGAGATATTTCGTTATCTCAGTTAAAACACAACAACACTTAATTATTTCAACATTGGTAAAGGGTAGGCCATGATTTCTATTATTTACGGTGATATTTTGTTATTTTTTCATAAGTTATTAATTCTGAAAAGTAACTAATAGCCTGAAACGATTATTAATTGTGGATATCATTAATAACGTTGACTAGGTATTTTGTATTAATTTAATTAGACAACTTACAAACAAAAATAACTAAATGTAATATTAAACAAATAAAGTTTTATAATAAGTGTTCAAAATTAGCACCATCTACTTCTAAACATTTATGAATCCTTTTCATTAAGTTATGTCTTGTAATTCTGGAAATATGGGTCGGGTGTTAGAGAATTAAAAGCAAGTAAGACTCTCTGCATCATATCTTCCTTTGTCGTAACAGCTGGTGATTTATCTCTAGCAATCTTCACTATTCTACTTTCCGCCATTCGATTTATGTCTTCATTCCATTCTATCTTTTGTGTACCCAATCGTTAATGTCCTCTATTCCACATTATCTTCTTATATTTCCATTCCTTTCTCTACCCAGTAAGGTTTCGCACGACATTCTTCTTAGTATTACCATTTCCGTAGTTTCTAGAATTCTATGTGTGTTAAAAGTAGTGAGTCGTGTATGTCATAATGGGCCAGATGGTGGATTTGTAGATTCTTCCCTTTGTTTGTATTTGGAGGTGTTTATTGCACCGTATCGTACTATTTAAGCATCCTGATATCTTATAAGTTTTGCTTGTCGCTTAACTTGTCGCTTGTAGATGATTCTGTATGTTGATAGTTCTATCCTTAGATAGAATTTCGTTTCTTGTTTGATTATTTTCCCTTCCACCTCTAATTTACATCTAATTGGCTCAATTGAAGTCGTCAATACATTTGGTTTTCCCTGCCATATCTTCATGTTAAACTATTTACCAGTGTTATTAAATGCATTCAGTAGTCGTTACAGGTCATCCTCACTTTCTGGTATTAAAACTGCGTCGTCTGCATAGCAAAGAATATTGATTTCTGAGTATCTCATTTAATAACCTCTCCCTTGCGTGCCTTCTTTATAATTTCATCTATTATTATGTTGAATAATAGTGGACTCAAAGAGTCTGCTTGACGTATTTCCCTATTCATCGGAATTGCTGCTGTTAATTTATTGTTTAATATAGGTTGTGCCTGGTTATCTTTATAGATGTTTTCAATCGCCTTAATGATACTTAATGGTAACTGTCTATCATACAGAAGGTGTATAACATCTTTAAACCAGATTCGGTCAAATGCTTCATGTAAGTCTACTATATATATATATATATATATATATATATATATATATATATATATATATATATATGAACCCCGTCCCATCTCAATTGGCCCACCAATATTTTTTCTTTTTAAATAAAATTATGCTAATTCACGGTAAATTTAATTTAAGTATTTATTTTTATTATCATTTGTAACAACATTTTTACAATTTAAAACATTTTATTGCAACATTTTACTTTAAATCATTTTTTAATTGTTAAAAACATATTTTTATACAAAAAAAAATAGTTATTTGCTTTTCTCGAATTTATTATTTTCTAAGAATCTTTGAATATCTGAAATAATCAAGTAGGCTTTGCCTTTGTCCAACAAAAGAAAGTTTGTTTTTTTTACTATTAGTAAAAATGACGCGTGGAAAGATTGTTGATGAAAAAATTCGCTCAATTATTATCAATTTATTTAAAAAGGGAAAATCAAACGCGGAAATTGGTGATCTAGTTAATTTATCAAAGTTTACTGTCAGAAATATCATTCGAGTTTATAAAACAACGGGTACAATAGCTACAAAACCTCGGTATGCGTTGAAATCCAAAATATCAGACGCTGATAGACGGGCATTGAAGAAGATTATTAGAAAAAAACAGGCGTTCGAACTATGGTGAATTATCTGTTCTTTGGAGCGATGCTGTGGGACGAAGTGTTTCAAGATCCACGTGCCATAGAGAAGCCCTTAAGTTAGGTTTTAAAACTTACAAGGTAATTTTATTGCAACTTTTTCCAAAAAAATTTTTTGTAATTTTACTAGTTTTCTTTAGGCGAAAGAAAAGCCACTCTTAACATTTAAACAAAAGAAAAACCGGCTTAAATGGGCTAAAAGTCACATTAATTGGACGAGTGATGAATGGAATAGTGTCCATTGGAGTGATGAAGTTTGTGTTGGGGACAATCGAAGCAGAGTTATTCGTCAGAAAAATGAAGCTTTCAATTCAGATTGTTTGAAAAATAAAGTAAGATTTCCTGCTTCAGTTATGGTATGGGGTTCAATGTCTGCTAGAGGTGTTGTAAAACTTCACTTCATTGATGGAATTGTAAACACCAATAAATATTTAGAGATTTTAAGAAAATCGTTACTTCCAACAATGACAGATTTATTGCAGAATAATAATAATTTTGTGTTCCAACAAGACGGGGCGGCCTGCCATACATCAAGAAATTCTTTAAAATGACTTTCTGATCATAATGTCCCACTTTTGGAGTGGGTGGCAAACAGTCCCAACTTGTCACCAATAGAAACCCTTTCGCACACAATGAAAAAACGATTACGAATACAACCAGCTAGAAACGTAGTCGAATTAAAACACAAACTTCAAAATATTTGGGATATTTTCACTCAAGATGAGTATCAAAACTTAATAAGTACGATGCGACGTCACACAGTGGTAAAGGTTTTTGGATTTTGTATGTTTTCCTTGTTTTTAACAATTAAAAAATAATTTAAATTTAAATGTTGCAATAAAATGTTTTAAATTGTTTAAAATGTTGTTACAAATGATAATAAAAATAAATACTGAAATTAAATTTACCGTGAATTAGCATAATTTTATTTAAAAGAAAAATTATTGGTGGCCAATTGAGATGGGACGGGCCTCGTATATATATATATATATATATATATATATATATATATATATATATATATATATATATATATATATATATATTATCTAGTTAATCACAAAATAATAGTTAAATGGTTATTCAACCGAATACATTTAAAACAAAAATCGTAATGAAAATAATAATTTAATAGAACGCAAATAAAAACATAAGCGAAGGAATTACTTTTATGCAATAATTTATTTTTAATAACTAATTGAATCTCAAGTAAATGAGAAAAAATATGATGTAATAGTATCAATCGTGTGCATTCAAGTCGTAGTGTTAAAGTGCAGCCACTTACTTTAAGATAAATTATATGACATAAATAATTGCATTTTAGTGCAGCAAATAGAAATTTAATGTAGCGTGAAAATAAATTACAGATTGCTGATACTGTAAACAATTGATTTTACGTTTGTCTTTTTACATAAGTAACATTGATAAAAATAATAAATTTCCATAAAACTAAAAAAAAAGAACATGCTAGTCAAATCAATTAATTTTCTGAAATTATTGAAAAATAAGAATTGTATGTTAGTTAGTATTACTATGGTTTCTTCTATTATATATTTTGTTTTTCATTAATGATATCAATAATTGGTATAAACAAACACAACGTTTGGCGTGTAACTTGGTACTTTCACTTACTAGTCTGACACCTTTACCGCGGAGCCACTGAGTAATGCAATGTATATATATATATATATATATATATATATATATATATATATATATATATATATATATATATATATATATATATATATATATCGATATCCGAATTCACAGAGAAACCAAGGATGAGGCTTAGATACGTGGACGATACTTTCGTAGTTTGGCAGCACGGCAAGCATAAGCTAGATGAATTGCTGATCATCTAAACAGCCGCGCACTCTCCATAAAATTCACAAAGGAATTGGAGTCGGAACAAAAACTACCATTCCTGGATGTACTTGTACACAGAAATGACAACACTTTCACGACAAGTGTATACAGGAAACCTACCCAAACGGGGACGTACCTACACTACAACTCCAATCACCACAAAAACGTGAGGTTAGGCGAGGCAAAATGCTTGTACGATAGAGCAAAAATAATATGCTCAAAACAAGAGGACCTGAACAGTAAAGATCTATATATATATAATATAGACTATATATATATATAAAATATATATATATATATATATATATATATATATATATAGATCGCTATGGGTGATAGCCATCCCAAACTCTTGTTGGTAGAGTTTGTCTTCTACATGGAAATATTAAGTTCTAATGCATATTGTCAGAAGTTCCATTATTGTGTTTACCGAGAGTTGCGTGCGTTCGTCTAACGTTTCATCCTTTTCCAGCTTGTCCCTTATGATAGTGCCTTAACGGTAGGCTTACCAGTATTTCTTCGTGGTTTGGTTGGAAGTTTCTGATGGTTCCCACGAAGTGCTGCGTATTCTTGACCATAGACTCGGTTTTTTCCGATAATGGAGTGATGATACCTAGTAGCTAGTGTGTTAATGAGTGACAAGGTGAATTTCACGAGCTCACAATTGGTCTCAGAGGAATTCCTTCTTTATGAATCTTTGGTAGGCCGTACAGATGTGGAGGTTTGCTGTAGCGTGGGGTAAGTCTAGTTCTCTGGTAATCGGAGAACTCCCCCTTATGTTTTGCCAACGTCAGGTATATCCGTCTTTCGATTGATGGTGTGGGGTCCTTTGGTATTTGTTTGTACTCGTCCCCGTCTAGTAGTTCTTGGATGTTACTATTTTAAGTGTCCATATCCATTACCATAGTCGCTTTTCCTTTGTCTGCCGGGAGAATTTTGATCGTTGGGGCATTCTTTAGGGAAATGACCGCTCTCCTTTCTAGATTAGAGAGGTTAAGTTCATAGGTTTAGTTCGCCTAGATGAATCTAGGACTGGTCTAACTTTACTTCTGTATTCTTTGGCTTCTTTAGGATCTAATTTCATAGATGTTTCTTCGACTGCGGTTATTAAATCTACGCTCGGAATATACCTCGGTGTTATCGCATAGTTCAAGCCTTTGTCCAGAACCTTAATTTCGTTGTTGTTTAACTATCGTTTAGAGATCTTTATGACAGTGTCTTTTCGATTGATGTTGGCTGGTTCTTTTTTCTCCTTCATTAGGTTTTCGAGTTTCTTCTGCTGAATTTCCTTGTGCATTGCCTTGGTCTTCGAATATTTACTTCTGGTTGCCGTATTTATCCTATCAAAGTCTTGTTCGTTCATTCGATTTCAAATGGTTTCTCTAATCTCGTTGAATTGGTGTTCGATCTGGTACTTTCTGAAACGGTTATGCCTGATTCGTTTTTTGACTAACGCTTCGCTAGCTCTCTTTGCGATGAGTGATATTTTCCGGCTGTGTATCGGAGTTTTGATGTTGAGCCCGTTGGGTATTACGTTGTTATCACGGGCTTGGGGATGGTTAGATGGTTCTCCTTTAGTGCTAGCTTGTTCATTGATGTTTCAAGCTTTCTGAAAAGATGTTTGACTTCGTGGCCGTACCGAGTTACTAATTCTGTATTATAAGTGTTTTGTAACTGTGGTTTCATATTAGTTGCGTCGATCGGCCTATTTCCACAGTTTTTGCTTTTTGAGCGAGACGTTTCGGAAACGGACTCTGCTTTCGTCATCAGGTTTAGTCCTGGGAAGGATTGTTTTCGCACTTGAGTCGAATTCATATGTTATATAATTTTCTCCCAAGCACTTGACTACTCTCAGATTCGAACTTGGCACGTAAAGAGATCAAGTTGTGCGTTTATAACTGCAATATATTCAAGATGTCATCATTTTTCTTACACACAGAGTTTATTTAAGTTTCTAACAATAAAAACAAAAAGTGTGTTTATAACACCTGTAAGGTAAAAGACTGGTCACTGTCACTGTAGTATATTTTTTAAATCGATGCAACTTATCCTGCCATTGGTAATGATCAAAGAGTTTAACTTACATTTCTTAGACGTACAACGAACTAATACTAGTCCTTTGTCTCTTTTTAAACTTAAATATGAGGAGTATGGGAACAAATCCAAGTTCTTTTGGATTTTGCTGTACTTCAATTAATTAAATAAAAGAATTATTGAGTAAGAAAGTTGTTATTTGTTAAAGCTTGTTACTTCAGGTGTTTGAACATCGAAATGGTGTAGCTTTTTTTTGCTCCTTCAACAATGTTTGTCTTAAAGGAGACAGCTTATTTAACTTTGTGGCAAAATAACGAATCACTAATCTAAGGCCAATAATAGAGTTAAATACACAACAATGCTTGCAAATTAATTTCGGATCAACATAGCGTATATTTGGTTTTAAAACAAATAAAAATTCGGGCAGCTTGAAATAAGCAAAATTTTAACAAGCTTGTTCTCTAAATTCATTTCAATGTTATTTATTTTCCTTTTTTTACTAACGCACAGAACAATTATTTATGGCTGCTGTATCTGTTAGTGGGTTTATATTTTGAATACGTTTTCGTTATATAATTTATACAGTGTATTTTATAAAAAGATTTGACGTTTAAAGAGTTTAGTTACTGTATTTGCTATACTCTATTCGAGATCTAAATAACTACAGACGGTTCACGATTGCACTTTTGCAACATTATTGTTAATATGTTCATTAACCCCCTTTTTGTAAAATTTGAATATTTTAAACTTAGTAAACGTTGATACAGAATACACAAGAGTGAAAGGAAAAGTTTAAGCGGTTGCATTTCACAAAATTATTTATTGGTGCAAACATTAAGCAGCGTTGCGAATATTTTAAACTTTTATGTTTACAAGATGAAATTAATTGGTGCCTCTTATCTTGGATTCAAATAATTTTTATGATCTTATTTAATCAAATCTTAACGTACCTATTGAAAATTACAGTAAATAACATAAATTTTGCGTTTAAAATTTAGTTAGTAATATACCTAATGGGCAAATATCTTAATCCCTACGGTCATTCAAGATTTATTACGTCTCACACAAGACTTTTTACTGAAAAATCAGATTCAGGGGTTGGTTTATGGAATGTACCATCGATATTGTGATTTATTTGAGAGTAAGTGTCAAATTTCAGATATTTTACCTCTTACTAAAATCCACGTCCTTTTCCGGCGAGTTTAGTCAGCAACTCGCTTATTTTTATAGGTTTATGCATAACAAGTGTGGATTGAGCGTGTATAAATTAAAGTATAATTTTTGTGTATGGTATAGGACAAAAGCTTTAAAACAATAGTAGAATTAGGTACATAATATAATAACAACTGTTGATAAGCGACAATGTGGCATTATCGATGGAAAACATCTTTGTTACATTAAAACTATTAAACCGTTTATTTCACCTTTGAGAACCGCTAACTTAAATAATACGTCAGAATATAGAAATTATGCTTTAAAATGTCTCATTACAGTAAATTTTAGTACAGATATCTTTAGATGAAATTTGTATAGGTCTTTATTAAAATCACTATACATTACCGATCCGAAGATGTTTTAGAATAAAGAACAAACATTTAGACATGTATTGGCTTTCTTTTCAATACATTTAGTTATAAATTATTTATGACTGAAAACATTAATATCGAAAGTTTCAGAACATACAATACCAAATTTCCTTGAAAATTTACTTACGTTACTTTAGAATGGTAGCTAATGTATGTTTATTTATACGTAGAATATATTTGCAATAAAACCTATAGATTCATGATAACTAATTTATTCAACTATCTAGAAGATTAATTGATTTGTACTTACACTGAAACTTTAAGTAATGTATAATGTAACTACGAGTTCGTATATACAACAACTCGGAACAACAGCTTCGGCGAGAAAACTCCTTTAGTATTAATACACTATCAAGGTATAAATATATGTTCGTCATAACATTATCCTTTTAACTTATGAGCATCTATTGTAATGAGGCACAGGTATATTTATTTCTTTATTATTTGTTAGAATTTCCAATTTTCTTAAATTTTGTAACTTTATCGAGATATATGACAATGTAAACTTTCACGATTATCACACATAATTAAAATACTCATCTTATGGGTATTATCATCCTCTAAGGGACGTTGGAGGGTATTCGGATTTGTCATCTTCAAGGTAGTTTAATTATATTTAATTTACTAAAGAACTAGCTATTCTTTACTAAAATAAAATTAGATTCCATAGTTCGATTTTTACGTTTATCAAACTGTTATACCAATAGCAGGCTTACATTTTCGTTTTCATATTTTCCAAATTTATTTCCACATCTTAATTAGTTCTTAAAACTGAGGGCAATAACTGTAATTGTTGTCGGCACGTTTAAAAGATAAATAAAAAATACACGATATAACACCCAAAATATAAGTATTTTAATTACGAAGATGTAAGTATATTTTAGACGTAACTATTAATTTCCTTGCCTCCTTCTGTGAGTTTAACATAAGTATTGTTTTTGTGACAACACAAGATGTCGAGCTTCTAATGATTTTAAATGTTTTCAGCAGTTTTAAAAAGATCCAGATTAATTTCAACATGATATCTATGTGTTTGTGTTCTTTAAGCTTATGTCAATGTCAAAACCTCTTGTGTCTTACCTGCAATTCTATGGTTAAATATTTTGTTTAATCGAAATTAATTATTAGAAAAATGCTAAATTGAAAAGTAGAAAATATCGTATAATTTGAGAAATTATGCAAAGAGTTATCAAATCCTACCACTGTAGTAATAACAATAATAAAGTGGAGAATTAGGCAATATTCATAAAAGTTATATTCATGAGTCATTATTTAAATATTATAAATTATATGGTATCTAACCACTGCATAATATACAAGGTGTTCCATTTAAAATTATCGAGAAAAATAACAATTCCATAAGTTTATCATCCTGTATAGCATAAAGAAACATCCTTAAAGTAATGGGGTTAAAGTTATAACTGAGGATTGTGGAATTGTACAACCGTAACACCGTAATATATAGGTGGCGCTGGTGGCTTCAACTTGACCCTGTTTGGACATTCTAATTCCATTATTTCGAGAACCACTGAAGATACATATAGGGAATGTTACACAAGGTCACGTTAAAATTAATAATATAATCCAAAAACGTAAAAATATAAAAGGTTTGTCATTTAAAAAATGTAAGTTTGTTGCCACGCTTTTGTGAGACACCGTGTATAAGTATAAATAAATATAAAATGTGCAGCTGATACTTCTCCACAACTTTTCTAATCTTAAATTGACGTACTAATATGCAGAGGGTCTCAGCGAGACCGTTGATTGTAAGTTTATGGGGACCAAAATAAAAACTTTAAAATTTAGAATCAGGTATAATTGATTTCGTTCTTTTCTACTAAAATATTTTCAGACTTCTAGCGCTTCCGGTTATACCGGAAGTCGCCATCTACTCTGTTATTTTCAATGGAAAACCCTATATATTTTTGGTTTTTATTGCGAAATCTTGACAGCTGGTCGACGTTTACAAAATGGACTCCTATTTGGATTGAGGTAAAAAGTTAAAATCCAATTAAGTTTGAAGTTTAAAGACGCCTTTATCGTATGCATTTTTTAAAATAAAAATCTTTGCCGGAGAATAATGCCAAAATTTATACTTTTCAGCGAAGGTTAAAAGTGTGTCCGGCCATTTGTCCGTCCGGCCGTACGTCCGGCCGCCCGTCCGTACGTCCGGCCGCCCGTCCGTCCGCCCGTCCGCCCGGCTGTTCGCCACTCCCGGCCGCCCAGCCGCAATTTTTTTAAATGGAATACCCTATTTTTGTTACGCAATCGAATGGGCAATAATATTTGTTACATGTTATACCTAAATCAAACTGTTCGAAAGTTATTTCCAAAAACGGAAAATTTTAATTCCTTAGCCATTATTTCGAGAATACTCTGAATGGTTGCTATGGATACGAGAAATAATGTTTCAAGTGTTAATGTTTGTGACTCGGTACTTTTCTTTTAAATGCCTTAACTCGATTGCTAAAATAATGTTCATACAAAAGACGAAATTCTTAATTTATTTTTTAAATCCAGAAAATGCTTCAAGATTTTTAGTAAAACTTGCACAATATTAAACGAACACTATTCACATTTACTTCAAATTACAAAAAATGGATGTACAAAACTAAAAAGAAATAATAACAAACGTACGAAATGGTGACCGTTCGCATTCGAGCATGATGTTGAACGTGAAGAAACGCTTTTCAGTACTGCTGTTCGTACTTCTTGAGGAGAGATCTTGTCGAATGCTGCTCGCGCGCGTGCCTCTAATTTCTCCCTTATGTTCACCGGTGTCTGGTATACCTGATGCTTGATATGTCCCTAAAGGTGGAGGTCAAAAGGTATCAAATCTGGAGATCTTGTAGGCAGTTCCGTGGTCCTACCCGCCTTATCCACCTATCTTTGAACATTAAGGAGTTCTTGGGATACTTTCTGGGTGCAATGGGCTAGTACTCCATCCAATTGATACCAACTACCTCTTCTCAAGTTCAAATGCAGGTTGTCAAGAAAATCTACTACCACAGTCCGTAATAAATCGAGGTAATGCGCCGCCGTTAACACGCCTTCAAAAATGATGTAAGAGAACATGTCATCCATCATTAGGCAAAAGACATTGACACTAAAATCGAAGTGGTAGTGTCTTTCTCGGATCTCATGCGGATTGGGTGAAGCCTATACATGGTTGTTATGCCTGTTATTCCCAGATCTTCTTCGGCAGTACAAACTGAGGCGCTGGAATTGGGCTCTAAATAAGCTAAGGTATTCAACTCTCCCTCTTATCATCAACTACAGTTTTTGGCCGATTTAACATTTGACAAATTCGTTCAGAGCGTGCAAAATTTGCTTCTATTCTTCTAAATTTACCTTTTGTCATTCGAGGCAAATGTTGATAGTTTTCCTTACATATTGTAGAAGTTCTATTAAGAATCTTGTCGCATTTTACATGTATAAAAAATAAATAAAAAATTTATTGATTTGTATAGACATTATTTTCGTTATTGTTATCCATTTTCACTCTTTTTAGCAGTAATATTAAAGCGCTTAAGGGATAAGTACTAAATTACAAACATTAAAGCTTGACATTTGAAAAATTATTTCTCGTATCTGTAGTAACCATTCATATCATTCTCGAAATAATCGAAAAGGAATTCAAATTTTCCGTCTTTTGGAAACTCAAGTATAGTTTGATTTAGGTATAATAACATGTTATATCACTTCTGTATTATAAGTGTTTTGTAACTATGGTTTCCTATTAGTGGAGTTTATCGGCCTATTTCCACAGTTTATGCTTTTTGAGCGCGACGTTTCGGAAGCGGACTCTGCTTCCGTCATCAGGCTTAATCCAGAGAAGGACTGTTTTCGCACTCGAGTCGAATTCATATGTTATATATAATTTTTCCCAAGCAATTGACTACTCTCAGATTCGAACTTGGTACCTTTCACTTACTAGTCTAACACCTTTACCGCTGAGCCACTGAGTAATCCAATATGTATATTTTAGAACTTATATATATATATATATATATATATATATATATATATATATATATATATATATATATATATAAATTTTTCGTGGTTGCGCAGAAGTTCATTGCGCATGTTGTGCCGTAACTTCTTGCGCAGGTGTATTGCGCTTAAGCTCTTCGCGTATTATTGGAATCCATATGGGTTTTATTTCTACACTAGCTTGGCTTATTGGATTTTCTGCTAGTGCGATGTATGTGGCTTCTTTGAGTTTCCGACGAGTTGTGTTCTCGTCCTTTGCCACTATCTGTATGTTATCCCATTGGACATGTTCAGCGATTCCTGATCTTTCTGTTTCGCCCTTACACAAGAACAACGTCCGTAAGAGCGAAACAGAAAAATTATATATAACATATGAATTCGATTCAAGTGCGAAAACAGTCCTTCTCAGGTATATTTTATCGTCAATTCGATTACGTAACTTAATATGGTGTATTCCATTAAAAAAACTCTGGCTATGAAGCATAAATTTGAGCATTACATTCAGGCAAAGGTTTTTATTTTAAAAATGAATACAATAAAGGCGTCTTTGAACTACAAACTTAATTGGAGTTTAACTATTGATCTCAATCCAAATAGGAGTTACAGCCCATTTTGTAAACGTAGACGAGCTGTCATGGTTTATCTCAAAAACTGTAATAGATTGGAATGGTATGGTTTCAATAAAAAAGATTCAAAATTATGGCTCCCATCCAAAAATGAAAAAATATATAGGGTGTTCCATTGAAAATAACAAAATAGATGGCGACTTCCGGTATAACCGTATATACAGGGTGGCCAAATAGTACAACAGTCAATAACTTTAATTGGAAATCGCAGCTCTACTTAATTTTATCTTAAAGAAAGCAAACGCATAGGCTGATTAGCTTTAAAAATAACCAATATTAAAAGACATAAAAATTTTTGCTGTGAAGAGTGACACAATGTGAATTCAAATTTTTAAATCAAAATGAGCATAGTAAGTTAAATATGACGATTTCTCCATCAATCCTAAGATTTCGTTAATTAACCCCAATAATTTAACTTTAATTGGAAATCACAGCTCTACGTAATTTTATCTCAAATGAAGCAAACCCCTAGGCTGATCAGCTTATTTATAATTTTATGTTATTAAGAATGACATATGTGACACAATTGTTGATGTTGCTATATACAAGGTGGCCAAATAGTGCGACAAAAGTCAATATATTCTGTACCATCAAAGATAGCGAAAAACATTTTCAGGAGTTATTGAGGGTTAAGAGATTCACCTTCTAAAATTATTTTCGAATATACAGGGTACTCCAAAAGGCGGCGCGGCAAAAATGTTATATTTTTACATATTTTAATTCACTCTAAAATTCTGTATTGAGCACCGCAATCTGTATAGCGTATTTTTCAACGTTGCCAATTAAATTGAAAAATTATATTAATTTATAATTATAATTATAAAACTTATAACAACTGG
Organism: Vesta saturnalis; assembly: GCA_036346205.1. Classification (NCBI taxonomy): domain Eukaryota; kingdom Metazoa; phylum Arthropoda; class Insecta; order Coleoptera; family Lampyridae; genus Vesta; species Vesta saturnalis. Next base: position 585,939 of record JARFJB010000931.1, on the reverse strand, counting down.
AAACAAAACGGAAACGGAAAGAGGAGTGGTGACATAAGTCCCCTAAGATAACACAGATTATTATTTTTGTACAGGGTGTTTTATGTGGTCATGCCAACATTGCGAACTTTGGTGGTATTTCAATTTTTATTTCAACTCTAGCAAAAAACTGAATGTTTTTCACCATTATCGTTTTCTTAGTCACCTATCACATAAAATAAAAACAAAATATTATCATTTTAAATAAAACGTCAGTTTGGTACTTTGTTTATTAAGTACTATCAGTATAAACATCAAAACAATGTATCCACAGTGGAAGATACGCCACAAAAACATCGGGTGTTCATTAGAAAATGTCATCATGTTGTCGGCTGTCATGTTACATTTTAGTTCTGTCAAAGCTCAAGTTTAAATGAAATAAGAATACACAAACTTTTTTTGATGTATATCTCTTCTTTCAACGTAAATCCACAGCCAACTTGATGACTTTTTCTAACGATGATCCGATATTTTAGCGATTTGAGCTTGTGGACAATTCTTAAAGTAAATTATTACATAATTATTTGTTCAAAGTTAACTTGAATACACCATTCAATACGTTTTCAAAAAGTATGAGACATGTTTCTACACATTTCCCGAGCAACAGTTTGAGAACAGTTCGTATTTTATATACCTGATCTTTTATAAATCCCGATATACTGAAATCCATTTTTATTAAATCTGGTGATTTAGCCGGCCATGGTACTGGTGCCCCTCTTCCAATCCACTGCTGCTCATATGTTTCATTTAAAAAGTTAGTAATAGGCCCTGTATGGTGCACTGGGGCTCCATGATGTAAGAACCAAAGACGCTCATTTGGTATCTGAACCATTCATCGCGGTAAATTATATTGTAAGAAATCGAAATATACTTGTCCAGTTGCTCTTCTCTTAAAAAATACGGTCCAATAACATAGTCTCCTACAACCCCTCCCCAAACATTTGACGACCATCTGCTTTGTGAATGGGTTCTTATAGAAAGGGGATTGCTTGTAGCATAATAATGAAAATTATGCCTATTCACGTTTCCATTTTTGTGAAATGTTGCTTCATCACAAAAGAATGTTAAATGTGCAAAATTTGGTTGTTCTCTCACTTTATGTTGCACCCATGCACAAAAATTAATCCGCCTCTGAAAGTCCTCTTCATTTAATTCTTGCAATAACTAAATACGATAAGGATGCATTCTGTTTGATGTTACTATATTCTGAATCGATGATAGTCTAATATCGAATTGATTACAAATATCTCCTTGCCCAATGTGTGGATTTTCAGTTACTGTTAAAAACACATTTAATTGATTTTCTTCGGTTAAAAAACGTTTTGCTATTTCACTTTTCTCATAAGTTACAGTTCCAGTTGTTTGAAATCGTTCCATTACGTTCTTAAACTCCCTTCTGTTACGTTGTCGTCGGTTAGGATATCTCTCATGATATATCCTCGGCGCTAGCAAGCAGTTTTTGTCGCTAGTTCCTAGTACAAAAACCATATCCACTAATTCGGCGTTTAAAAATTTCATTTTTAATAATTTTTGAAGAAACGACACACTAACTTACTGTAAATCAGTTTAAATAAAAGTTGAAGTACCACCAAAGTTAGTAAAGATAGGCATAGGAAGACCCTTACAAAAGTTAAAGAGGGTTAAATTCCCTTCAAATCCAAGTAATAAAATACAGAGTGTACCATTAAAAACACTTTCGAAAATTGGGTTTAAAGTTCGCAATGTTGGCATGACCATATACAACACCCTGTAGACAAGTAATAATCCACGTTATCTTACGGGACTTATGTCATCACTCCTCTTTCCGTTTCTGTTTTGTTTCCAGTTATTATAAGTTAAAAAATATTACAAATTTCATTTCACAACTTTAAGGAATTTTTCAATTTAATTGACAGCGCTGAAAAATATGCTATACAGATTGTGTTGCTAAATAAAGAATTTTAGGGTGAATTAAAATATGTAAAAACAAAATTTTTATACCGCCGCCTTTTTGGAGTACCCTGTACACTCGAAATTAATTATAGAAGATGAATCTCTTAACCCTTAATAACCCCTGAAATTTTTTCTCGCTATCTTGATGGTATAGGAAATATTGACCTTTGTCGCCCTATTTGGCCACCCTGTATATAGCATCATCAATAACTGTGTCACATGTATCACTCTCAATAACATAAAATTGTTATATATCTTTTAATGTTGGCTATTTTTAAAGTTGATCAGCCTAGGGGTTTGCTTATTTTAAGATAAAATTACGTAGAGCTATGATTTCCAATTAAACTTAAATTATTGGGGTTAATTAACGAAATCTTAGGATTGATGGAGAAATCGTCATATTTAATCTTACTATGCTCATTTTGATTTTAAGTTTTTAATTCGAATTGCTGCAAGTAGGTAAAATATTGCTCCTTATTTATTAGATAGTTTTGACGATTATATTGGGTGAACGATGGCTTATATTCCAAATTGTCCCACTCTTAATAACATACAATTATTGTATATCTCTTAATATTGGTTATTTCTAAAGCTGAGCAGCCTAAAAGATTCCTTATTTTAAGATAAAATTATGTGGAGCAGTGATTTCCAATTACAGTTATTGGGGTTAATTAATGAAATCTTAGGATTGATTATACATATAATCGTCATGTTTAACTTACTATGCTCATTTTGATTTAAAGATTTGAATTCAAATTGCTGCAAGTAGGTAAAACATTGCTCCTTATTTATCAGGTCGTTCTAGCGATTATCTTGGTTGAACGATGACATATTCCTACAGCTCAACGAATAATACTTTTAACACTTTAATAAAAATATTTCATTGCATTTACTTGTCTAAGTATGTGGTTAATCTTCTTAAACGAAATGCTGATAGTGTAGCAGTAAAAGATAATTCTTGGTGAGTAACAATCCAGATTAATTAGTGAATAAAGCCGTGATGTAAGTGTTTGGTGTAAAACTGTTACGCTTAAAATATATCATTTCCTAAAACTAGGATAGATATGTTCAATTACGTTTTTGGTTGAAAGAAGTTTTACCGGAGAATTTTAAGCACAGCGAATCAATTTAAACTACAGATTTTAATGAAAGTGTAAGCGCTTTACTTGCTATAAATTTAATGATGTTACTATATTTGGGGCACTAATTTCCAACTTAAGACTACATAAGGCGCTTTAGAACTAAACACATAACAGAACGACTGTTTAAACTAACAATTAAATTTTAGCGTTTCTGCACTTTCCTTGTCTAGTTAAGCGTTTCCGTATTTCCAGCTTCTTTTTACCAAGTTGTAAGATTTTGAACAGAATTAAATACGTAAAATGTTCTAAGGCAATCTACAGTGAAACCATAAAATTTATTATGTGTATGAAATGTATGTCATTTTTTATCATTTATACTGTATTTTCCCCTATTATAAACAACTGTTATGAATATCACGCTACAATATCGCCCATTTTTTAAATTTCAGTTGCAAACAAATCCTAATGTACTATAAAAACATAATCAAATTTATAATACATCCAAATATTATTTAAACCTGCGTAATAGGCTAGTCAATTTAGGAATAAAAAGAGCAATTAGCGGAAATTTTAGATACATTCCTATTCACGTTTATTCTTTAAGTTTTTTTGGGTCGGTGAACACGAATCTGAAGTTTGTTACGGTCGAAAAGAGGTAGAGGGTCCTACGGCAAACCAGCTGCTCACGGTGGAATGGGAGTGAGTTCACAATGGGTAGACCGTTTAATAAGCTAAGTTCCGGAGGCGCCACTAACTTGTTGCACTTATCTGCCGTAATTCCAAGTCAGAAAAATTCCCAGATGTTAAAGGAGGACCGTGAAAGGAAGGAAGTATGTGAATAGAAAATTGCTATTTATTTAAAAAAAAGGAATAGATAAAAAAAAGGCGAAGTTTGATCAAAATTTAAAACTGGTCAATGATAATTCGTGAATCGCAATTCAAGGTGAACGCATTTAAACTATTCAAAATTCAGACATAAATATAACCTATAATTTTGATTGAAAATCATTAGATATTTTATTGATTAAAAGGGATATTTAGGAAAAGGATTTATAATTCGAAGGGTTATAAAGGTAGGGTACTAACAAAGGACAGATATTAAGAATACATTATAATTTTAGGATGAATGTCAGAAATTGAACACAAATAAGGGTGGCAAAAATTGAGAAAGAAATGGATCGTAACATTCCTCCCCTTCCAAAAAAAGTTTAAAACTAATTAACTGAAGTAACAATACAGGAATTGCATTATACAAAGAGTATTTGAGGTATTAGTCATCAAGCATTTGTATTTGCATCATCATAAGTACGTTTTAGATCTTTAGCATTCCAAATACCACATTCACGATTATTACTATCTTTGAGGAGATATGTCCACGGAGATACTTTCTTTTGGATAATAAAAGGTCCAACAAATCGAGAAGCTAATTTAGCAGAAAAGTATTTGGTTGCATCAGAGATAGGGAAGTTTCGACGCCAAACTCGTTCGCCAATATTAAACTGAATGTCACGTCGTCTTAAGTTATAGGTATTACGAGTACGTTCTGTGCAATCTTTTAGACGTTTACAGACATCTTCAATTATTTTAGTAAAAATAGCAGGTCGTGATTCTGAATTTACTTCGGAGTGAGTCAAACCCTGATCCGGTATATTTTCAGGTACATTATGATAGTTACCACGCAAAATTATTTCACCTCCAAAGTTTATAAAATATGGGCTTAATTTAATTGTTTCACTGGCTGAAGTACGAATGGCACAAGAAACCTTTTGTAGTAATGGTTTCCAATTTTGGCAGTGGCTGTACGCATAGGCAAGAATATACAAAACGTAGAGAATTGGTCCATAATTGAATATATAAAAGCATGACCAGATTTTGATCTTGGCAGAGGACCGACAATGTCAACACAGATAACTTCCCAAGGCTTATTAGAATTAACACTACCAGCCATGAATCCAGAAGGCAATTTTTGTTCTACCTTATGAGCTTGGCATGTCTTGCAAAATTTTATATAGGTGGTAACATCTGCTTTTAGTTTAGGCCAGAAATATTTTTGTATAATTCTATTGTAGGTTTTATAAATTCCACTATGTCCACATGTAGGGTGGTCGTGATGCTGTTCGATAATACCTTTGCGTTGCGCTTTAGGAACTACCTTCCAATCATAAGCTGGATTATTTAAACCAGGGTACTTATTATGACACAGTTTATATAAAGTTTTGCCATCATAAGACCATAACGGGTACCGTAGTGGGTTTGTGGACACATAATTTATCATTTTCTTTATCCATGGATCTGACTCTGATTGGATTTGGTTAACAGCAGGTACGGAGCGTGACAGTGCATCCGGCACAACATTATCTTTACCCTTACGATGTACTATATCAAAGTTATATTGTTGAAGACGTACACTCCAACGAGCAAGTCTCCCTGAGGGTTCCTTTAGGTTATGAAGCTAGAGTAGACCAAATGGTCTGTAATTACAGTAAATTTTGTAGCCTCTATGTAGGGTCTAAACTTTTCAATTGCCCACAGCGAGGCACTCCTTTTCCGTGGTGCTGAATTTCCGTTGAGCTTTGGTAAGAGAACGACTTATGTAACTTATTACTTTTTCTCCATCTGGATGTGTTTGAATTAAAGCAGCTCCTAAACCGTAATCACTGACATCAGTCTGAATGGAAAAAGGCAGATCAAAGTTAGGACAGCACATTATCGGAGCAGAAACTAAGTGCTCTTTAATCTTTTTCCATGCCATTTCACAGTCTGTCGACCACTCAAACTTAACATTTTTATGCAGGAGTTTTGTTATGGTACTAGTGTCGAGAAGCCGGGCACAAAACGTCGATAGTAGCCACTCATACCCAGTAGTCGTCTCACAGCCGGGATATTTTGCGGAGTCGGAATTTCAAGTATGGCGGAAACTTTGTCAGGGTCCACATGGAGTCCATCTCGATCTACTACAAGGCCAAGGTATTTTAGGTTTGGTAAACAGAAATTACACTTATCACGTGTTACAGTTAATCCAGCATGAGTTAGACGAATAAACACTTCTTGAATGATTTCAAGGTGTTTGTCGAAGGTTTGTGTTACAATAATTATATCATCAAGATATACAAATACAAAAGGTTCTAGGTTCATCCCTAAAACACGGTTTATCAGACGTTGCCATGTAGCTGGACTGTTATGTAGTCCGAATGACATGCGACAAAATTCAAACAATCCACGATTTGGCACTGTAAATGCTGTTATAGGACGAGAATTTGGTCCGACTGGGACTTGCCAATACGCACTTTTGATATCAAGAGAGGTGAGAAACTGTGCATCACGTAATTTATCTAATGTGTGAGAGATGAAAGGTAAAGGGTAGGCATCCCTTTCGGTAACCTGGTTTACCTTTCGATAATCGACACAGAATCTATAGCTATCATCCTTTTTTTTGACCATAACAATGGGTGATGACCAAGCACTTGTCGATGATTGTATTATACCTTGAGAAAGCATACTATCTAATTCTTTATTTACAATTTTTTGTAGTGCAGGCGATATGGGGTAAAATCGCTGCTTTATAGGTTCTACTGTAGTTTTAATGGTGTGTTGCACTAGTGACGTGCATCCAAATTTATCTTATGAATTAGCAAATATATTATCGATAACTTCTTGTAGTTGTAGTGATTGTGCAGGAGATAAGTGATGGTGGTCAGTAATAGATGTTATTTCATATACAGTTCCAGGTTCCAGGAATTGGTAAATGTCCAAAGACCCCGTCGAATATCTGGTACTATACCCATATCTCGCCAAAAATCTGATCCTAAAATCAAAGAGTGAGGTATAGAAGGAACAATTAAAGTATTTATAATTTTTAGTTTTCCTTGTAAACAGATAGGTAAATCATAACTCCCGAGAACTGGACATATGCTTCCATTACCAATCTTACAAGAACTGCTTTGGGATGGTTTAAGTGGTAACTTGGTCGTTGATAAACGATCATAACCTTCGCGACCAAGGACGGTAACTGATGCTCCAGAATCTAGTAATCGAAGGAAGTTTTTTCCAAAAATGGACACATTAAGATAAGGTCTCTCATCACCTATTACATTAGCAAGTACATAATCTATTCCAATTTTCAGATGTTCTGGTAGGCTTGTTTGTAACGACCGAAAATGAGTTTTCTGGATTCACATCTCGGTCTGTCTGTGAATCACTGTCTCGTTTCCCGAGCATCTTGCACACGTTAGAATAGTAACATTAGGATTACCACACCTGTAACAAAATCTCTTTTTTGGTTGAGGACAAACTTTGGCTGTATGATTTTGTTGTTGACAATTCCAGCAAGTAATAATGTTAACTTCAGGCATTAAGAATGGGTTTGTACCTGTCGGTATGAAAATTGACTGAGCAAGTTGTGGTTGCATTGTTTCTGTACTTATGGTGTGTACCATTTGGGTTGGTCTATGATAAGCGAGGTCTGGTTCTAATAATAATCCGTAATTTGTAGGTGGCGATTTAAATTGGTGCAGCCTCACTTGAGTTTCTTCAACTGCTTGACATAATCGAGTAAGCTCTCCAATGGAATAAATTGAATGTAGAGCAATTTGAGCTTGTATTTGTGGTAACAGGTTTCGTTTAATCATATCAACCCTTACTGGTTCTGTGGGTTTATGAGACAAGCGATGAAATAAATTTTCCATTGCAGCAATGTAGATAATAGCACGCTCTTGCTCTCCTTGAGTACGATTTCGTAACTCATCTTGAAGTGCAAGTTCGTACCCATACGGCAGGAAGACCACTTTAAGTCTGGTTTCTAGTTCGTGCCATGAGTGAATGTCGGCTCTCCTCGTGATTCACACATTTCGGAGATTCGTTCTAAAAATGCCATGACACTGGTGTTGCCATCGTAAGTTAATTTCCATTTGTGAATATGATTATCTCTTGCAGGAGTAACCGTTACACTGTCCGATGCCTTAGGGTTCATAAATGGCTTTAAGGATATATTATGTGGGTTTCCAACTGATCGTGCTAATACTGGACTGAATTGTTCTTGAGTGTTTTCAGATAGATTGACGCGATGGGTAGAATGAAATTTACTTAATTCCGGTAATAATAGATTGTCTTCGTCAATAGGGTTTGTTCTAATACTAATGTTAGGTTCATCTAAGATAGATGCATTAGTATTATGACTTACAGATTCTACAGGAGGATCATAAAGTTCACCTACCTTGTCTATTAATTGAGTAGCTCTAAGTAGTAAGTTAGTTTTCTTAACATCTACACCACTAATGTTTACTTGTGTAATGTTCGTTAAACGACCGATTACGTGTAAAAGACGTGAGTTAATTCGTTTGTATTCGTTTTGTTTATTATCATAATTAAAAGCATTTATGCCTGTAGCAAGGTCATTAATTTTTAGTTCACAAATCATAAGTTCACGTTCAAGATTTAAATTTTGAATTAACCGTGTTAAGTATTGACCGAGTTTTTTACATTTTAAAATACCTCGTAACGTACTGCGTTTATCAGTGACTGTGGTGTCAGCAGGTAAACCTCTAATTGTAAGTTTATAGGACAGCTCGTCCGATAGTAACCTATTAATATCCACATTTCAACAGTTTTAGATTATAGCAAGATTATCAAAAATAATAAAAGATGCTTATATGACTATAAGTTGGATAAATTGTAATTAAGTTTAATTAGTTTAAAAAGGATGAATTTGTTACGGTCGAAAAGAGGAAGAGGGTCCTACGGCAAACCAGCTGCTCACGGTGGAATGGGAGTGAGTTCACAATGGGTAAACCGTTTAATAAGCTAAGTCCCGGAGGCGCCACTAACTTGTTGCACTTATCTGCTGTAATTCCAAGTCAGAAAAATTCCCAGATGTTAAAGGAGGACCGTGAAAGGAAGGAAGTATGTGAATAGAAAATTGCTATTTATTTAAAAAAAAGTAATAAATAAAAAAAAGGTGAAAGTTATATCAATAATTAAATAATCGGAAGGTTGATTGGCGTAACAAAAACAATATGTATTAACAAAAAAATTAAAGGTACCTTCCCCGAGATCTCGAGTTTACACACATAAACCAACTAATTAATATTTTAACTTTTTAAAAAATCTTAAAAAAAAATTAATGGGTTACACATTACTAACAAAAAATGATCAGAGGATGATAGATGATACTGCTTGATGAAATGATAAATGTGAAGGGATGATTGTGTTTTTTTATTAGGCGATGATGAGCGGCGATCGCAACGTAGAGTACGACGAGGAAGGAGAAAAAAAGGCCCTAGAGGAAGAATAGGCATAATTTCAAATTATCGATAATTGGCTACTTACAAGATGTTGGATGGCCTTGCAGGAAACAATTGTAGAATTAGATAAATACATATTTTTATCAACACATAGGCTTGTTTCTGGTTTTCTTTTTTTGTTAAAATCTAGGTGTGCAAAATCTGAAAGGTAATTTACATAAGAATGTTTTGAATTATCAACGTGATTAGGTCTAGCAACGCCGTTACCATAAAAATCCCAATTGCGGAAAGCTCTGGTCCTTATAGGATAACAGTAGCACTTATATAGGTAGCGAATTGTGGGGTTAAATCTCAAATATTGGACGAAAAGGGTGCGATAAACCACTAATACCCCTAGAACTAGACTCTATATATCTTACTGAATTATAGAAAAATTACGTGATTCCGTAAATAAAAAAAAATGATCATGTTTGAGTTTTCAAACGAATCTGACTGGTTGTTCGCCGAACGACAAGTAAGAAGAAGAAGGGTTCCGATGAGCGGGAAAATTATCCAAGATTTTGAGAATATGGAAATACCGACTGAATTTATTTAAGTTAGGTAAAACAGGAAAATATAGGTATAAATATTAATAAAAGGTAAAGGGTAAAATGTAAACATGAAACACCACAAAATAAATGAGATTAATTAAAAGGCAAACACCAAAAATACTAGATGGGATTACGTATTCACCGGGAAAGTAAAATGGGTACGCCTATGGCGAAATTTGATCAAAATTTAAAACTGGCCAATGATAATTCGTGAATCGCAATTCAAGGTGAACGCATTTAAACTATTCAAAATTCAGACATAAATATAACTTATAATTTTGATTGAAAATCATTAGATATTTTATTGATTAAAAGGGATATTTAGGAAAAGGATTTATAATTCGAAGGGTTATAAAGGTAGGGTACTAACAAAGGACAGATATTAAGAATACATTATAATTTTAAGATGAATGTCAGAAATTGAACACAAATAAGGGTGGCAAAAATTGAGAAAGAAATGGATCGTAACAGGTTTGCTGACAGATGTTATGCCCGGGACATTGTTTTTTTGCGAATAACGTCCAAATTTGGTCAAGTTTTTAGGTTTTTGGGCTACATCTCGTTAATTATGCATTTTTCTTTTTAAACAGCATACTTTGCAACATTATAGCACAAAGCTTGTAGTAAAGCTTTGTGCATAATAATTCATTCTACGACCAACCGCTACGCCGCTAGAGCGCACTAAAAAATGGCCAGAAATCCCAAAAATTAAAAAAACACTAAATACTGACGTGTGACACCAGGTTTTCGTATAAGCGACCCACGTTACGATAATTTTGACTATTTATGATAATAAACTTAATGAAACACACATAAAAACCGATGCAAATTGGATCAACACTTCCACATCAAAAAATCGGTTTTTCGTAAATAACTCGTTAACGATTAACTTTACAAAAACATTACAAGAATGCTTTTCGATCAGAAATTTGATTTTCTATTTAATACCAATCATCAATCAATTTCAAAGAAACGGTTCGGGTCAAATTCGAGTTCCAAATTGAGTATTTAAATGCAAATATTTTCGAAAATGTCAGTAAACACTTTTGAAAATTTATTGCAGTAAATTTCACTTTTAATTGTATGTCAAATATTTAGAAACTGTTCTTCTAAGGACGTTTTTGCTACTTTTTGAATACTGTTATATAGTTCACAGGAAAATATTTAGGAAAAACCGGTCTTTTAGAGCGACGTTTATTGCTATTTGAAACCGATATCAAATTGTAACAGAAAGAGTATAGGGCCAAAACAGATACTCACCATTATATTCTAATCACATCATAAAAGGCATAAACACTCTAAAATTTAAATTTGCACAAGGACTTAACCCACGCACGCACGCACACACGCATATACGCACACACGCACACGCCAAACACGCACACACGCACACACGCACACACGCACACACGCACAAACACAGCACACACACACACACCACACACGCACACGCACACACGCACCACGCACATATGCACACACGCACACGTAACACACCACACACGCACACACAGCACAAACGCACACACGCACACGCGCACACACACGCACACACGCACACGCACACGCACACGCACACGCACACAGCACACACGCACGCACACACGCACACGACACGCCACACACAGCACACGCACACGCCACACGCCACACGCACACACACACACACACACGACACGCACACACGCACACACACACACGCAACACAACACACACACGCACACGCACACGACACACACGCACACGCACACACCACACACACACGACACGACGCACACACACGCACACGCACACACGCACACACACACACGCACACACACACACACAGCACACACGCACACACACGCACACACACCACACACACGCTCACACACGCACACACGCACACACGCACACACGCACACACGCCACACGCACACCGCACACAGCACACAGCCACACGCACACCGCACACACGCACACACACGCACACACGCACACACGCACACACGCACACACACGCACACACAGCACACACGCACACGCACACGCACACACGCACACGCACACGCACACGCACATACGCTCACACGCACACACACACACACGTAAACACGCACGCACGCACACACGCACACACGCACACACGCACACATACACACACGCACACACGCACACGCACACGCACACGCGCACGCACGCGCACACCCACACCCACACCCACACACACACACAAGCGATTGAACAAATAACACACGCACACACGCACACACGCACACACGCACGTACGCACACACGCACACACGCACACGCACACACGCACACACGCACACACGCACACACGCACACACGCACACACGCACACAGCACACACGCACACACGCACACACGCACACACGCACACACGCACACACGCACACACGCACACACGCACACACGCAAACACTTACACAAACACACACGCACACACGCACACGCACACACCCATACACGCACACACGCACACACGCACACACGTTGGATGAGAAAGTAAAATAAACCAAACTGGTGTCTCGGCTGACCACAAGTCTCACCTGAAAGAAATTTCTGTCTAAAATCAAATCGAAAAGAAATTGGAGACAAAATGGGACAAAAAATTTAGAATTACTTATAGTTATATTTAAATTAAAATTAGTTGATACATACATAAACAGTCTAATGGAATGTACAAGAAATGGTTTTGATAAAGGTAATAATTAAATGAATAGGTATTGGTTGATGGGCAGGATCGTATAATTTCATCCGCCCATTTTTGTAGGTGGGCCCAAGAGGAGATAGGCAGCTCCTTCTTCCTCATACTGTGCTGCTAAGGCTTCCTCAAGGGTAGGAAACTGACGACGAAGTTCCACTCGGAGATCCAAACCTTCAGGCTCATTCACTTATTGGTCAAGGGCCACCAATGCGTTGTTGCATGATTTGTGAACACAGTTGATGCACAGATCAATGCAACTTAGCCCCCCTTTTATTCAGCTGTAGTTTTATGCACAGGTTTTGGTGCACTTACATGTTACCAACCTAAGCAGTAAAACGGCAATATTTAGCGTTTTCCTTTAATTTTTGGGAATTCTGGCCATTTTTTAGTGCACTCTAGCGGCTTACGACCAACAGTTAGCTGTTGGTCGTAGAAATAATTATTGTATATGAAACTAGTAATAAATTTGGTCTACTTTAATTTTGCAAAGCACGGTATTTTCGGAAAAACGCACTATTACCGACATTTAGCCCAAAAACCTAAAAAATTGAGCAAATTTGGATGTTTTTCGCAAAAAAACAATGTTCCTGGCATAATTAATATCTGTCAGCAAACTTCAGATTCGTGTTCAGCGAACCAAAGAACATAAAGAATAAATGTGATTAGGACTGTACCCAAACCTTCCGCTATTATTCCTAGGCCTAGGCTATAAACCAACATATTAATTTTGTTTACCGTTCTCATTAAAAAAAAACGTTTTCCTCATTTCTACCGTAATTTTTAAAAATATGTTAGTCTTCATGGATATATCAAGAATATAACAAATCTAAGAAATGGAATGATTTTAGAGGAACGTCTACAATGTTTAAATAAATAGTAGCGCTTGTAGTACTATAATCATAAATCATCTGCAAATGTACTGTTTTCAAGTAAGGATTATGTGGTAATACAGGTTAAAGCTAGACAATAAGACAGTTGGCAGAATTTAATTTCGTGTTTGTTAGGGTCTGTTTAACTCGAAAAATATTATTGGTGTACCGGGTAAGCACATAAGCGAGGTAAGCGGTTGTATCTCAGTAGATGTCAAACTGACAACAATGCAAAAAAAAATTTATTATTAATGTGGCCATGAGAAAATGCTGGCAATTATTTTGAAGTTTCTTATTTCACCGCTAAGGGGTACAATTAAAAATGAAATAATAAAACTCTAAATGTTTCCCAAAACTCCTATATACTTTGCTTACATCGTTAGAAAGTTTAGACAATTCTAAATAAAATTAGTCTAAGGTTCATTGGCGTACTGACCATAATAAGAGTGGGGAAAGCTATTGAGAGAGATTAGGATTGCTGTAAATTCTAAACCACTTATTCAATTTTAGTAAAATAAAGCTGGTTTGGAAGAGAAATGTAGGTATTTTAAATGGTCGTTTCCAATGTTACACAATACTTCCTAAGAAAACTGCTACAAAGCGCAATTTCTTATAATATAATTTTTTTCATTTTACTTTGAAAATTTAAATCACACGGTATCTTTTTGACATCGTATTCGAAAAGTAGATTATATTTGCAAGAAAAATTATGCAAGGTTTATTTTAATATTGTTTTAGTTATAGCAAAATTGAAGTTTAATTTTAATGTGGTTCACCCTTTAAAAAGTTTAAAATCCGATTTTAAACCCAAAAACGTTCAAACTGCCTTCCGTCACATTTCAAACTGACTTCCAATCTTGTTCGGGTGTATAAAACTGCTGCTTCGATTTCCTCAGCTAGTAGAAGTCGAAGTAGAAGGCGAGTCACGTCAAATCGGGTGACCTGGCCGGCCAAGGAACAGGTTTCCCCTTCCTATTCAGCGTTCTTGAAAATATTCGTTAGTATGATGTCGCACGTTAAAGGAAAAATGTACATGATTCGCTTACTGTCCAATGTCACATCGCATAACAGGACTGGCAACTCTTTTATTACTAAGAAAAGATTACCAGTTAGCGCGCGGTCAAAAAAATAAGGACCGATAATTTGGTCGCCTGTAATGCCACACCACACGTTTAGCCTCCAGCGGCTTTGGTGCTGCACTACTCGCATCCAATATGGATTTTCAACAGACCAACAATGCATATTATGCATGTTTACCCTACCATCACTATTAAAAATAGGCTCGTCAGTCCATTGCATTTGTGACAAAAAATTCCTGTTTTCACGAATCATTCCTAACATCCATTTTTGTATGCTTAACACCCCCTAGCGACGGTGATAGACATTAAAAATCACTATTGGTCCTTAATTCAATTAACAACTATCTCTTTAATATGAGAGCAACATTTATACAATTGGACTCAGAAAAACAAGATTTCGTTAACTAAAGTGTTAAAACAATCTTTGAAACGAGCAAAGATATCAACTTGCGGTTTTTACGTTTTTCTTGAAAATGTAATCTACTTTTCGAATACGATGTCAAAAATATACCATGTGATTTAAATTTTCGGACTAAAATTAAAAAAAAGACGATATTACAACAAATTGCGATCTCTAGCACTTTGATTAGGAACTATTGTGTATCAGTGGAAACGGAAATTTAAAATAACTATATTTGTCTTCCAAACAAGCTTAATTTTACTAAAATTGAATAAGTGGTTCAAAATTTACAATAAATTTAATGATTTAATGATTACACTTTCAATAGCTTCCCTCACTCTTATTATGGTCAGTGCGCCAATGCACCTTTAACCAAAATTATGCAGGATTGTACAGATTTTCTAACGATGTAGGCAAAGGTATATCTTTATATAGGAGTTTTGGGAGAAATTTAAAATTTTATTATCTAATTTCCAGCACCTTCTCATGGCCACATACATAATAAAATATCTTTTCCGATTGTCAAACTTACAGGTCCTGAGACACAGACGCTTAACTCGCTTATTTACCCACCAACACAACGAAGAGAAATACATATTTAATGGTGCAATTGTCACTTCAGAAACAAAACAAAAATGTACAATGAAACGTTTTCCAATGAAGCTTCTTCTATTTTATTTTTACCAACATATTCTGTGCTCTTTCCGTATATATTCTTGTTCAAGCGTTAATAGAATTTAGTGTAATTAGTAGCCACTTCAGATACTCCAAGGGTTTTTACGCATTTCATGTACAATTTAAAGTCTTTTAACTCCTAGTTCTTTTTATTCCTTAATCTCTTAAACTAACTGATAAATTCTACTCGATTTAAGAGAAACTTCTTGACCTATTTTTCCTTTGTTCTTTGTTTGATTTTTTATCGTACATTTTGAGTCTTAGTTAAGCTTTTAAGGAAAAAAACATTTAAAAAATTATACCATCAAATCTAACTAACCGTTAAATAGATATCTACTCTTTTAT